>ML993872.1:80896-141247 GCA_010093945.1 Delitschia confertaspora ATCC 74209
GTTCAAGAGCCAATCGGTGTGCGGGGTTCTATAGTGCTACAATGCAGCTATCACCACTTTCGCCCTGACCAACCACTTGTTTAATACATCTGGTTTCAATATTTTACTACTACATCAATTAAATCCTCTCTTTCAATTGTGCAAGACAGCTCTCCGACAAACCCGACCTTCTTTAATATTTTTTTTGTCTTCTACTTCTGCTGCCAGTAGCCACGTCAAAACTCACTTTGACTTGTGACGAATCCTGCTGCAAGAGGTCCCCGCGCTGACCGCATCGCCAACAGCGCGCCCATCCCTCCTCGCCGACAACCCCCCTCCCCCCCCCCCCCCCCCCCCCCCCCCCCCCCCCCCCCCCCCCCCCCCCCCCCCCCCCCTCCCCCCCCCCCCCCCCCCCCCCCCCCCCCCCCCCCCCCCCCCCCCCCCCCCCCCCCCCCCCCCCCCCCCCCCCCTAACTCGTCTCCCATGTCGCACACCCTCTCGGCCCTGCCTTCACCACCAGACTTCCCAAACATTCACTACTTTTTAGACCCTTACCCCAGCACCTAAGCAATGTTCGGACTCCGAATCGTATTTCATACATAAACGGAACCAATGCGAATCACTCAAACTTCCCGACACCCCTTCCTACCCATCAAGCCACCCGTTCGATTAGCTTTTTCCAGAATGATTTGAAACCTTCTATGGGAATCCCACAACCCTTGCCTTTTGCCAAAGACCGTAAGACGCGGTTGAGGCACAGGTGGTGGTGGCTCAGTACTAAACCACTTTGAAATTGCAACAATGAATGGTTGGAGCAGCGTTTACTGCGCTGCTCACTTACTCGAAAACAGCAATCGCTCTCCATGTTTTATTATTTTGACTCGCTCATCCTGTCCGTCCTTAGCGGTACCGGGGAAGTGGTAGGAATGGTTAAAGTCGTGGTTATTATATACAGGGTTATTGTCACGGTAATGTCGCCTTCGCCGTGGATTTTGGGTCGGTCCTCATTCCTCAGGCGGGAGTCTGCATAGCCGAACGGCTTGTTTCTTTTGTTTATCACGAATTCCCCTGTGTAAGCGTAACGGAAACAGTGGAAGTTGTTTTTTGAAGCGGACAGACCACTGATGGGTTTTTGCTGGTCATTACGTGGAGCACAGTGATCGGTGTGCTCAGCTTTAGCATAACCAAAGAACAAGCTGTTTCTATGATTTAATGGAATGCTCAGGCCCATATTCGGGAGGGCCACAAGTTATGGCCCCATACCGTTGTATTTTTCAGCATGGGCCCTGAGAAGTTTAGATCATCATGCGACTTTCTTCTATCTTCTTCGTATGCGAGGCGGGAAGTATGAAGAGCACTTGCATTCAACGCCCCAAATCAAACAGCAAACATTCGCAACAACACTCGCAACATTCGGCATTTCACATGTCTTCAGTTCCTTTCCTCTGTCTTTCCTCTGTCTTCCCTCTGTCTTCCCACTGTCTTCCCTCACCCTCACGAAACACTACTCCCTATTTTCATTTTCATTCCCGAGCTTTCCCGCCCAGCTCAGTACTTCTAACAGTTAGTCAAAATACTCTTACCAGCATAGGCACCAATAATGGGCATCTCTCGTCAGCATCTCCCCCAAACCCATACCATCTCAGAGTCATCGGTCATCGTCAAATTCTGGACCTCACAAATCCCCTATTTTCTCCATCTCTTCCCCAGTTGTTTCTATGTCCTTTAAGTTTTATCTGTTCAAGAGCTCAGTCCCCTATTCACGTTGCCCAGGCCTTGGCCTATCCCAACGACCAGACGCGCATATAGTACCAACACCCGACTACAGGCCCAGACCGACGCCCGTGATGCGGTTCGGCATGCACGCTAAAGTCTTCGGTGATCGCGGGGCTTTCATCTGACTGCTGCTACTTTGCAACAGAAAAAACGGTAAGGGGTGTGTCTTGGTCCTAACTCTACTTTGTGCTGCGCTCGTTCACCGCAAAGATGAAACCACTCTCTACATTGTGGACACTAGGCAACTCCAAAATGAACACCTAGAAGCGGATGTCCTCTAACAGCATCACATTGCACAAATACCAGTTAAACGCTATACTACAGGCTCCACGGAGACACAAAGTGTTCATAGGCGGTGAGAAGCTTTGGCATGCACAACGCTAGTCCGCTTTGGGATGTGGTATGTTGTTCAATGTCTTCGCTCACCGTCAAATTTTGTGACAGTATCTCTTTATTAACTGCTCTTTTTCTTCTATATTCCTGCCTTTCGCATATAGTCCTTCATGTGCAATGCGTGCTACGATCAGAAACTCGGTCCTCTTTACTTTTACCTATTCTCATGTCACCATTCTTTTATTTCCTCCTAGGAAAAGCAGGCCATTCTTAGTGTCCTATAGTGGTCTTCTATTCCTATACTGGACACAAGTTCTATATTTCTTCCTACTACTTGGAGTCACTCATGGTCAATCTTCTCCATTCAAAGTTACTCGCTATAGACACTTAAAATCATCTAGGTACACTGCAATGGCATTGGAACATTCTGTAAGCAGAATGTGGTGAAGACTGGATAGTGAACAGGCTGCATTGTTCTGGGGATCATGTTCTGTCTTGTCCTCAGATCTAATGAACTGTTGAGTATATATACATGTATTGTGTGCTGAGTCAGCAGCAAATTGCTCCTACCATATGCCGTCTCGGCTTACACATTCGATCCAAGAAAATTGCATACGTTGAACAAAATGTGACGAATACTTATGATTTGGCGTTCATGCTACACGTTAAGCTCGGCTTTGCTTTTACTAATGTCCGGACTGGTCGCTTTCTTTCCTCTCTGATTTGAAGTTTTCCTTTTTCCGTACTTCTTTTTCGGCCGTTTTTTCCAAACTAAGATGTAGAACATAACAGTGAAACAAGTTTTGACACTCCTAATCCATCTGACGGCGCCCTTTCTTTGGAGCGCCATAGTTTTTTCTTAACGTAGGTAAAACACCTCTGACACTGACAATACTCTTGTCCCATTTTTCAACACTAATGAAAAAGCATAATATTCGAGCTTGCCCTTTTTCTTTCCTCGGGCTCTATCTCCCTTCCGATGTCCCTCGTAACATAAATAAACGTGACACTTCGGATCAAAGGTAGTCCTGCTCCAGAAAGCGTTCATGTCACCCCATTACTCCTTGTACTGGTCTCTTCCCATTAAATGGGTATCCAGGAATTCTAATACGTGAAAAAAAAAATTGGGATATGTAGTTTTGGTATTCCAGAGCTGATGATATAATGGAGGGAAAGACATTTCCCGTACTTGCCGGAACGTCAACGTTTTCCCATCTCAGTACCTTTATTCTCTCCTCTCTTCACTTATTCCTCATTCCGTGATATGGATTGCATCGGAAAGTACATGATGAGATGATATCCTTATATCTTAGCATGAGCGTAGAAGATCTTTTAAAGCCCATAGCCCACAAAGCCACTTGACGCACTTCGCTTTCATGCGGGGAAACTCTTTTACTCCTACCTCTAATCATTCACCCAGTGTAAGAAGAAGAGATTCCGGTTACCAAAAAGCCAGACCTTCTCCTTAAAAATGTCGCGCGGATCCAATGTCTACGCCACCCTGCTGCCCACTCTAAGAAAGGTTAACTTGATAATAACAATTCAATTGAAGGTGCTACCTGATTCCTAACTAACACGCGATATCAATGCTTTAGAGAAAAGTAACTCCGACCTTAAAGGAGAGGAAGGCTAATGTAGAGGTGTGCGTGAATGAATAACTGCCAGTTTCTTTCAGTTTATCAGTATCAATTAAGAGGTTGTTGGATAACAGTAAAATGGGTTATGCCTCTAAAGCAATAGTTGCCATCGTACAGAAAAAAAAGGAGATTGATTGGTGTGTGTGTGTATGTGTGTGTGTGTGTGACGGCTCACATGCTTGCATACGCTGGGTGGGTTGCCTTGGGTAGGTTGAACCACTTCGTAGTGAATGATGAACACGTGCGTGGTCAGCAACTCTGTTGGGTCGCTTAATCACTACCGCCTGGAGAACGTCTACCTAGGGCTTGCTGCCCACCCTCTCCTCCTTCTTCTTCTCTAATCCTCTTTTTTTTTTTTTTTTTTATAAAGTTAGCTATCTGGGTAATCAATATAACGGTTGACCTTCTCCTGCGCAACACCGTGACAGTGTGTAATGATTCTCTCAAACTTTGATTTTTAAAAGCTCGAAGCGGAACAACGGTGGACGCCTCAGGTGCTTCTTATGTTCGGGGAGACACGACAGTGTTGGAGTTTCTGGTTACTCGCACCCGAACGAAGCGAGGAGTAAGAAAAGAACGACTCAGAGAAGTTAAAGTTATTGTACGGAGTAGTCCACGGGAAGCTACCCTCACCCTCTATATCCACTCAACAGCATATCTCACATCATTGGGTTTATGACCAGTATTCCAGCTAGATAAAAGGGTGTACTGGACGTGCGCGATTTCCCATCAAAATCTCTGCTTCCCTTTCTATATAGGGCACATATAAAGTACGAAGATGGAATGCCCAGTACCTTTAAAAAGAGCGGTTGAAAGATCTCCTGTGCTACCTGTTCAAGTCCCAACAAAGTTCCAGCAACCCTTGCTCCGGGAAGGAGCCACAGTAACACATACTCGTCATCCTGCTCAGGACTCGTCTCCGATATGTCACTTACATGTGATGCTCAGGATACTGAGGTCCATTTCGGACCCCGATGTATACTATATAGTACTTAGAGTATGAGAGTGGGATACTTGAAGAGTTTACACATAGGTTTAAATATACTGGTACATGAACTTATAGTTTATTCTGCTCAATAAAAATGTTGTTGCTGTGTTGAGAACTACAGATGCTATGCAATTACGCCGATTCTGATAAAATATGCGCTGAAGTGTGCAAATGCAAATGAGCTTTGCCAATCAATGATTATTAGAATGGCTGATAATCCTTCCTCCGACCCCCAGAAGTAGACCTAGACGCAATTCTCAATGCCAACCTCTCCAGGGATACCCTTCTGTCTCATCCTCACAACTCATCTTCCTTGCCATGTCCTCCCAATTAACAATTAGCAACAATAATAATTGTTATGCTCCACACCAACCGTTTTCCAAACCAAATCGCCAACACTTGCACATATTATCCCCATCTACAAGATCAGGCCAACCGTAGCGAAGGCTCCCGCAGCGAAGAACAGTCCATAAGCTTGGGGTTTGTTGAACCACGAGCTAGCAGCACTCTTGCCGTTACCGTTCTTGGGAGCCGAAGTCGCACCGGCGAAACCCAGCTCGGTGGAGTCGGCGTCTCCGGTCTGTGTGGGGGTTGGGGCGGCGGTCTGGGACATGGTCGAAGCGGCGGTGCTGTTGACGCGCTTGGGGTATGAGGCACCACAGTGGTGGTTTGCTCTGAAGCATGTAAGATTTCTGAAGTCATTGGGATATAGGAAGGCTGGGTTGGACATACCGGCAGTCATAGGAGCAGCTGTTATCCTGTCCACAGGCGGCTACGCACTGGTTGCCCCATTCTTGGCAGATGTAGAAGGGGAGGGTTTGTGAGAACTCGGTGACATTGGGGGCGACATTGTTTTCGCAGATGCATTGGTAGTCGAGGGCATCCTGGGAGGTCGATTAGTGGACTGTCCATTTCCGGAACCTCACATGCAGGTAGCAGAAGGACGCCATGGGGGACCAGGTCTCCTTATCAAGCTACTCTAGCTGGTACGCTGGCAACCCATTGCCCGTTCCTTCTCGATGTGTGTATGGGGGTGGCTTACTGGGTCACATGCGTTCGCAACAGTATTCATAGATGTGACGCCGGGAAGTTGGAGGCAGATGAGAGGGCATTGCTCTATCTGATCAGCGCACCACTTGTCTGAAGTATGGTCAGCCTGGAGGGTCCAGGCGGAGTGCAGACGTGAACATACCTCTTTGTGCCTGATCCACGCTCTTGGGGTCGATAACGTATGAAGACTGGGCGTGGGCGAAGAATGGGCTGGCGACGGCTAGCAAGCTGAAGATGGTGGTAGAACGCATTGTGACAGTTGATATGATATGAGATGTGGTGTCAGAAGACCCTTTGGTGAAAGTCTGAGCAATAGAGTTAATGGCTTGCACTGAATGACAACGACGACGACGACGATGATGATGATGATGATGATGATGATGATGATGATGATGCGTATCGATGCTGAGCTGGGAGATGTGCTGGAACTGTGGAATTCTGTGCTAGTGGAGAGGAGCTGGTACCCACCGTTTAAGTATATACTCCGGAATTAAGAATTTGTATAGGGTATGAACGACGGATACCCAAACAACAAAGATAAGCAAGTATTTGCAAGAAATAGAAAGATTTTCCTGTCTCGAAGCAAAAAAGCGAGTGTGTTGAGATGGAAGGAAAGGAGGAGAAGAGGTCGGCCGGGTGTGGAGAGAGCTTTCCACCTTGATATGTACTGAATTAGGGAGGCTTGTGCCTAGGCTTTCCCTTTTTTTGCGGGTCCACGCGGAGTGTTTATCTGAGGCCCTAGCTCTAGATCGAGGTGGTGGGTATTGATTGTGAGTTGGATGGACTGATCTGTTTGGAGATTTGCCTCCCCAACCAACCCAGTGCGGCATCTTTGAGTTAATTCCATACTGTTCGATGAATTTCCAGCGTACGAAACAATGCAATGCACGGCATGCTGAGGGTGTGCTGAGGGTGTGCTGGTCTGCAGCAAATGTCGTGAGAGACCCTGTGGTTTTGGGGAAGCGACGACCGAGATGGACCTGTCCCCATGTTCAATTGATAGAGCCGCTAATCAAACGAGAAAATTGGCCACTCACATGTTGAGGATCTTTGCGCCTCCGATCATCTTTGGGCCGGGGTGAGGGACATCCGCTGCCGCCAACCCTGTCTTTCTGGAGAAAGCTGTCCTTGCACACAATGCGGAGTTGAACTTCATTCAAACCCTTTTCCTTTCACTCCCACTAAAAAGATCTCGATTTACATACAAAATCGTCTGACTGCATATATCGCGTCCTTTCTAACTGCAACTACGGACTTCTACTCACCTACCCCTCACCTCCACTTGTCCTCTTTCCTTATTCCTTGGTCAGCCATTCATCTTTTCCATAAACAGCTGTCTCTCACTCTCTCTTTCCCCGCCCACCCGTCCCCGTCGCACCCGCCTGTTTGGCCATCCTGCCCCACTAAATGGATGGAGTCGGCGGGCTTTGAGACAACGCTCAACCACAGCAAGCAAGTATTCCCGTCACCTGATGCGGTCAGCCAACATCCCATCATCGTCCCCCCGTACTGGCAGCGCCATCAGAGAAACAATTCTACTCTTAGCCATTCCTCAGATACTAGAAGGACGCCTCCCATCCGCCTTGAGGACCATACCGAGGCTGGTTCTGAGCAATGCAAAGCCCTATGGGCCAAGCATGTCACTATTGACGATTATGTTATAGTGAGTGGCAGTGCTCCTGGCCTGGGTGCATACGTGGTCTGGAATTGCACGGTAGAAACGCTAGATGTGAGTTCTTTATACTACGGTCTTTCTCGTTCCACGCCTGCTGTGGTGTTCTCCATGTATATTGGACTGGCCATGGGTTCCCCACTAACATGGCTCTCAGGGTGGTCCGATGAAGATAATCAAGAGGTATACTTGATTCTACTCTCTCCTAGAAGATTGGTTGTCTGTGCTCATTTTCTCATTTTACTAGGTATTCGGAGTTTGACGAGCTGAGGAGAAAGCTCATCAAAACGTTCCCCCATGCGGAGGGCGCAATGCCTCCACTGCCACCCAAGAGCGTCATATGTGAGTTGTCATCCCCCGCTTTCCTCTTTGAGAGGACAAGGGTATTGACCTGGTGTCATGTAGCTCGCTTTCGACCGAGGTTTCTGGAAAAGCGGAAGGCCGGCTTGTCCTATTTCTTAAAGTAGGTGCAAACCGTTGTCGATGCGCTATCGCTATCAATATCGATATATCGCTGATTCTATTTTTAGCTGCATCGTTTTGAATCCAGAGTTCGCTGGATCACCAGTTTTAAAAGAATTTCTCTTCTCATAACATATGGTTTATAATTTATTCGCCATTTCTTCTTTTATTCTTACACAACCGTCCTCTCTGAGGCTTTCGATTCTTCATTGGACATGCTTTTGGGACTTTTGGGACTTTTGGAACTTTTTGACCTTTTGGCTATCAGCCTCACAATTGATACTACCGCCACTCAGCCATAGGTGGCCAATATACGCTTACGCCGACATATAGGAGTCGAGGATCATTAAGAGATTGGATTCGCACAGGATTGCACTCGATGGTATGGAGTAGCTTAGTCCCGTAATCTATAATCCTAAGCATCAGCGGCGGAGGATTTTGCAATGCACATAAAAAAAAAGCACATCAGATAAACGGGGTGGACTCTCTCCAACCTTGTGCCCAGCTCTTTTCAATGAGTGAGCTCGCATTCCTCAGAAATGGTTGCTCTATCATACTCCAAAAGTATGCCAGCTTCTAATCCTCAGACGGATTTGACGTCTTCATTTTTCCCCTCACCACATTGCTCCAACCGCCGGGTCTGTGCGTAGGAGCTCAATTGCGAAGCTTGATTGTACGACATCTGAACCATTAAATCTTTCCATAGCGAATGTATTGAATTCTGAATTTCGAGTCCTCTATATGGCTTGATAACTGGCTCTCAAAGTCTGCATTGCAGCTTAGCAGCGCCCACATTAACATTCTGCAGCTCGCTGCGTTCGCCTACCTCAATCGTACCCAGACGGGGCCCCTACTCCCGAAAGGGCTCTAGAAGCAGAACGACAACCCCCAATTCCAGCACGAAGAACCTGAAGAAGATGAGCCTTCGAACGGACAACAATGACCATGGCCAATCTGACACGGCCGCCAACGCGCACTTCCACTGAGCGGGTCGCTCGGAGCAGGGCTGCCAAATCGCCTGCATCCACCGTCAAAGACTCCAGTGAAAATCCTCAACATCATCACATCAATAACGCGACGACTGTCCCGGCGGAGACGCGTCATTTCATCAGGAACCAGACCCCGCTATCCACGGTCAATGACGATGAGACACAGACAGCAAAGGGAACCACACCAGAGGCTGCGTTCTCATCAGCGCGCAAAAACCCCAGGAAGAGACCCGCGGCGGCTCTCTCGGCAGACGACGACGCGCCAGACGCCCACGAGCAACACTCGAGACCTCCCACAAAGCTGCTGGCAACACAACCGCACGATAAGCTTGTTCAGACCACTAATGGCGTGCAAACCGTCTTGGACATAACTGAAAATGGTGTTTCTCTCTCCAACCCTACCGAACCGAATGAGAATGGCACCCCCGGAGGTCTCACGGTGCCGCCCGCGGCGGGAACACAAGGGAGAGACAAGAGGAGCTTGAGGAGTCAGGACGGAGGCTCGAGGCTCAAGAGTGATTTAGCGGTATACTTTGCCAATTACGATGATATCATCTCGGACGCGCCGAAACCACCTGGTAAGCATCTCCAGCTTCCTGTAAGGTCGTATTTTGAACTAACAAACTCTCTACAGAATTCCTAGATTTCGAAACACCTATCTACCTCGCAGATGAACCTCTCAAATCCAACACTTCAATAATTCCGAACAGTACAACCTTCTCTCCATCAAGACTCTCAACCAGTCCCAACCGACCTCGCAAACCGAAACCTCCTACTCCCACTTCTTGCTCACAAGCTTCACCATCCACCTTCGTACAATTGGACTACACATCCATATCCCGCAGCTTACCAAAGTCCGAGAACAACGACGATCCCCTCGCCGACTCCGTGTACTTTCCTTCCCATCGCCGCGCCGAGAGGAAAGAAAAACAGCTTCGGAATATCGAAAAAGAGCGCGCTATGCACGAGAAACTGCAGCTCGAACGGCTCCTCGACGGATTACAGGGTCCCGATTGGTTAAAAGTAATGGGTATAACCGGTGTCGCGGCTGGGGAAACCAAAGTCTGGGAGGAGAAGCGCGACTACTTCATCCGTGAGGTTGAGGCACTGGTAGACAAATTCCGCATCTGGAAAGAGGAAGAGAAGCGCCTGAAGGCTGAGCGAGAAGAAGAGCGGAGAGCCAGGGAAGAAGAAGAAGAAGAAGAAGAAGAAGAAGAAGAAGAACAGACGGAGTCCGATGCTGCCTCCAGTGGTAAAGCAGGCGCCCGGAAATCAGATTCTCCTATGGAACACCACCGCCAGCAACAGCAAACGCGTGAACAGCATCACCAGGAAATTTCTGCTCTTCCTAAGAAACGCCGGCCACCACGTCCGCAGGGTTACCTTCTCCCTCCTGCACCCCTTGAACCAATAGCACCCTTCGTTTCTTTCTACTCCAAACCGCATCTCAGAGAGGCAGCACTGGGGAAACATAGACATGCGGGCCGTAAAGTCATGGCGTTCGGGCATCCGATTCCGGAGACGGAGGAGCGAGAGTTTGGATTGCCGGCGGAGTATCTGACACCCGAGGCATTGAGGGATCATGCGCGGAAGATGAGGCGGCTGAAGAGGGATAGGGACATTGCGGAACGGGAAAGGGGGAAGGGTGCTGTTGGGGCAGGGAACTGAAGCACATTGAATATATTTTTCCCCTTTAGCTTCTATGTTCTGAATGGGGGGGGGGGATTGTTGCGCTTCGGTTCTCTTGTGTTCCAAATTCTGGATCTTGCCTTTCCCCAACTAAAAAGCGGGAGAGGAGCTCTGGCGTTGGGTTACGAATGGTGGGGCATATCACATCACACTATGAGTACGGATACTCTTTTCTTTTTCCTTTGTTTACTTCTATGCTCTATCAACTTCTCCAACGGGCACTTTTTTTGTCGAATCAAATGAGGCAAGCCCATGGGCACACCAGTGGTCATGTGGTTTCAATTCATGTATCATACTTCATACAATAGTTATCATTGCCGATTCTATCAGCAGAATCGAGATCTTTTGCTCTCAGAATTTAGCGTTCCAATGACTATATCTCTTCTTCTGTCAGCTGAATCCCAGTGTCCCAATTACCACCTCTTCTTCTCCTACTGCTATAGGTCCATATATCTCCGCGATCACGGAACTGTGTGAGGCCATACACTGCAGGGAATAATACAATACGGTGAATATCACAGTGGGGTGCTGTAAAGGAAGGACTGCTTTCAGGTCTCTATAGAGAGGTTTCACACCTGCGTATGGCTTCATTTCTCCCTCCTCGGCCATTGCCCTCGTCTTTGCCCTCGTTATAATCTCAAGTATCACACCCTGAGCTCTCATCCTGCAAATCAGCCAATCTGTGGCCCCGTTTTCTTCAAACCTCCTCTTCTCTCTTCCTTTATACCACTCATTCCCCTCAGCTTCTAAGCTCCCTGTGCTCTCTCGGATACGGCCGTGGTGCGTAAAGTGGCAGTGGCTGGGTAAAATGGTAATGATGTCTGGCATGGCCATGATATGCCATCGGGTAGCCATACATAGTACCTTGAGGAAAGGGATACATTGGATACAATAACAATGAACCCAGTAGTTATCAGTATCCGGATTTAGACATGGCAATGGCACGGAAACGGTGGAAAGGAAGAAACGGCAATGATGGAGAAGCGGCAGCGATGTACAAGCGTCTATTAGGCAAAACTGTCAAGGATATAGGAGGCCGTACATTAAAAGTAAAGGCGACTTTAATGTCACAAGTTCGAAAAGAGCAGTGTTTCAGAATTGGCAGAAATTGACGAGTGGGATGTTGTCTAAGCAGCGGTGGTCTTGTGGTGGCAGCAGTAGAAAAGGGACAGAAAACCAAGAAGTGGTCGGATTCGATAATTGGTAGGAATCATGAGTTAGCACAAAATAAGAATTGAATGTTACGTAGAACTGAACCAGATATAAAGTTACCTGCTACTTAGGAGTGATTATTGGCGTCGAAGTGGTAGACTAATAGACAAGTGGACATGACGTCAAAGCAGAGAGAAGCGACGGAAATCAAGAACTGGCAGGAACTAATAAGGAGCGAAATGAGAGTGCAGTGATTCTGAAAGAGGCTGTGCTGTCCAGTCTTTCAAATGTGTCCCACAAGCAGTGGCGCAGTAGTGTGTAGAGTCATTAATGGTGATGACTTAAACAGTGTTCCGCGCACACTACTCAACATACATGGTGATGTCAAACATTTCATAATGGTATCAATAAAATGCCTCATAATGCACTTCATGAGACTCGCAAGTGCACTTTCGGTATTCCTCCAGCTTGCAATTGCCACTGTGTATGAAGAATTCTGTTAGCAACCCTGTCGGAATTACTGACCAGCACAGATTGTAAAAAATAATCGCAAAGTTTACACGTCTAGTATCCATAATTGTATACAAAATACACATATCCCGTTTGCGACTATAAAGACCAAGCAAATCGAGGATATTGGGGGTATAACGCAGTGTGAAAAGGGTCACTGACGGGGATGCTGGAGCAACCGTCTCATCCGTATGGTATAGCTTCAACTATTCACCATATGTTCTTGAGGCCCAGATATCGCACTCCAGAACACCAGAGACCTGAGTCCAACAGGGTAGGAGACCAAAAGGGAGAGATCGGACCCTTTTCCTAAGCCACCTCCGCAGCCCATCTCATTCCATGAGTTTCACTCCAACGGTTCTCTAACTCCATATTTCGACCGTGATGATACTGACGCTTGTGCCCCCTTCTTCTAGTCCTGCCGCTGTCCCACCCCCGCTTCCGCCGTTCTTCCTCCTCTTCATCCCTAATACTCATCCGCTCCATGCCAACTCTCCGCTCATGCTCCTCCAAATCCTCCTCATCCTCGTTCTCATCATCAGCATCCCCATTATCAGCGCCCCCATCATCAGTATCCCCATCAGTATCCCCATCGTCATTCCTCCGACAACACCCGGCAACCACACACCCACGGAACAACAGCTCCTTCATCTCCTCATGGAAAGCATCCGTGTATCTTGGAGAGTTCCGCTTAGGCATGATCCTGCCCCTTTGAAGGCCGAAGTCGGTTCTTCGACCTCGATCGTCGGGCAGTGTCTTGATAGACGCGGGGCTGAGACTACCTGATGTGACAGCACAAAATGAGCCCACAAGGGATGGAGAAGGAGGCTCATGTGAACCAAGGAGAGATACCGAAGGGGATGGACTGGAAATCAGGAGGGATGCTGAAAAGGATGCATTGGAAATCAGGAGA
The DNA here is from genome assembly GCA_010093945.1 of Delitschia confertaspora ATCC 74209. NCBI lineage: Eukaryota > Fungi > Ascomycota > Dothideomycetes > Pleosporales > Delitschiaceae > Delitschia > Delitschia confertaspora. The sequence continues at coordinate 94,047 of ML993872.1, forward strand.
GACATAGAAGGGGACTCCAAGTCGCTTTGCTCGGTCGAGGGGGACGCAGGGGAAACTAGGAGAGACAGAGGACGTGATTCAGAATCGCTTTGCTCAGGCGAAGGGGGCAGAATGTTTCTTGAGGATGTAAGCTTGTATTGCGAGATGGGGATATTGTCGTCCTCAGGCCCTGACACGGGTGACGGAGGTGGAATGAGGAGTTCCAGCTCGGGACAAACCAGGTTCGCGCTTGTCCCAGCCATATACTGCTTCCGTCCCATTGGGATACCTGGGCTGCGAGAATGGGACCGGCGGCGCAAGGTTTGAGTGAAGAAGTTGGTTACGCCGTTCGATATTGTCGTTGAGATAGTTGAAATCAACGAAGGGGAACGCCGGCGTGTATTTGGCGGAGGACTCCAAGTGGGGACCCTGCGCCACTGACAAGATATCAAGCATTCTTCATCGTCTCCCCTATTCATCCTCCGATATGGGACCGGGATGCCACAACGTGGCCTTTGATGTAGGGGAGGAGAGGGAGGTGGGGGAGGGCTATCCTCAAGCATAGATGAGTATGGGTGCCCTTCGGCGAGGGCTCTTTTCCACGATGAGCTTGGGCCCTCGTCGAATTCGACGCTATCATGAAAGCGCAGAAGGCCAAGGCTGCCAGCAACCTCCGTGCGAGAATTGAGCTGGAGGCCGGAAGACTTGCTGACCTCAGGAAGCTCTTCGTCGGGAAATTCTTCCTCAGGGATGGGCAGATGGGGTAAGGAAATGGGTTTTTCCGGCACACGCGGCTGCTTCCCCTCCGCGTTGGAACACTTTTTGCGTGAAAAGAGGGATCTGATTTCGGCGAAGGTTGTGGGGAGAGTGAAGCCACGGCACCGACGAGGGGTTCTCTCAGCCTTATTTGGATTTCCTGGCTCCAACGGAGCTGTTTCAGATATGGAGGCGAGCTCAATCTCATCCAACCCAGAAGATTTCCGGCCAAGTTTGCCAATTAAATTCCAGAAAGGGGCAGGCCCGTTTCTTTCAGCAGGCGGACGACCGTCGCAGCTGTCATAGCTCTTTAGCGTTGCTGAAGAGCTGAATTTATGCGAGGCATTAATCGAAGAGCCCCCTTGATCGACTTTCTCTTGTGGATTTGTTGTGGTCTCCACGGAGAGGGTACGATGTAGTGAAAGCTCAGATGCAGCGGAGTTGGTGTTAATTGCCTTGGAGGCAATGTGTGCATCGACCGCTGAATCCTTCCGCGCTACGACTGACCCATCGGCCTTGTGAGCGAGTGACACGCTCGTATATATATGGGGCAAGTTACGTAGCCGACAATGCGTACAAGGCGAACGATCGCTACTGCACTTTTGATACCGCAGCTTGCAAACATTACATGCACTGTATGGTAAGCGTGGAGGGCTTTGACTTGCGTTAGACGACGTGTTCGGATCAATAGACTGTCCGACTGTGGTTGAAGGCCGTTGAAAGATCATTGAGAGCAGCCGAAATGCTGTTGAGGGAATTTGTTATACCGTGGCCGAGCGTTCCTTGTAATATACCGGCGGTTGGAAGTGGTCAAGAAAGCCTCGAGAAGGATGTAATTGTTGTTAAGGATTGCTAGGGTGTCGATCAACTGGAGTGCCGCAATCGGCAGATGGTTGAGCTGTTGTTGATAGACAGGTGAATTGCCGTCGATACTCTGTTGAAGTGTCAATGTCAGACCTCGAAACGAAACTGAAAGAAGTCTAAGTTTGTTGTATAGATGGCTCATGAGGCGGAGGTCAATAGGCATTACATGAAAAGGGAAATGAGACAGCGGACAGAAAGAGACACGGGAAGGGATCCGGTTTAAGAGTTCCCAGTACTTGAGCTAATGTCAGATGAAGACCATGACGGCATCTGAAAGAGATGTCTTCTATCGTGTTCTAAAGCGTCTGGACAGCAGTTACCGTCAGAGATCTGGTAACGAAATCGGTATGTGGAAGATGTCATGACTATACGCAGCACAAAGCCGAGATCCAGACACCAGCAAGCCGCGAAACCACTCCGTCGTCCGAAAAAGATTCGTTTCGATTCGGTTGAGCCATTGATATCAATTAGAATAGTAATCCAATGCATCCTATATCCATGGTTGCATTGGCTCGTTGAAGCCAGAAAGATCGAAGGCTCTCTATGCAGTAAAGAATCGGACGAGTATACCAAATGTTACCAGGTTGACGTAACAAAAGTAAGGGTCATTGAGGTGTTTCAGTTGCCTGCAGGTACATATATAAATAGTGGTGTTGTCATAAATGAGGTGCTGAGTAGACGAACCGGTGGTAGAGGTGCACCGGAGGGATGTCGTCGAGCGTGGTAGTTGAGCAAGCACAGACCAGGCCTCGTGATCGGAGCTAGACCTTTGAGCCTGACTGCGCCTTAGGTGCCTGGCGTCAATCATAAATCAAACACTGCAAACATCGACTTTCACCATCACGCCGAATCATCATGCGCGTCACCTCCAACCGTCCATTTCAAGTGTACTTCGTCCCCTGGTGGATGATTACATTCAACCCACTCTCGAAATGCCACCTCGGCTGCAATTGAGCCCCGTGTTCCGAGTACACACTTTGCCCTCCCAGATCTCTTGCCGGCGGAGCTATGCTTCAAGCTCCGCAACCTCTCCGGAAATATACGACGTCGTTTGTGTAGGCGGTGGTCCAGCAGGTCTCAGTCTGCTCACAGCTCTACGTATGTCTTCTAAGGATCTCTTTCTCTAGGCATTACTAATCAATCCAGGGTCCTCGAAACTCACTTCGAACTTGAGAATTGCCCTCATCGAAGCCCAAGACCTGCAAAAGAACCGCCTCCGAGACCCCTCACCGGATGCCTACTCAAACAGATGTAGCTCCCTGACTCCAGGCTCTGTGAGGAACCTCCAAGGTACAATCTTCCGCCTGCATAAGACTGTTCCTTGACTAAGGATATGCGTGTAGAAATTGGAGCATGGTCTTACATCCACGCCTCGCGCGTCCAACCCTACCAGGAAATGCAAGTATGGGATGGTATAACAGACTCCCGGATAAGCTTTGACTGGACGTCAGCATCGCCCCTCCCCTTTACTCCTCGAAAGCTTTCGCAACCTACAACAATAGCGACAATGGTTGAAAACACCAACCTCACAACCGCTCTCTTAGCCCGTCTCTCTTCCCTAGGCGGCGTCGACATTTTCTCTCCCACAAAAGTGTCTTCCATTGAATTGGGCTCCCAAACTCCGGACGTAGACTTGTCATCCTGGCCTATACTCACCCTATCCGATGGAAAATCCCTCGCTGCCCGTCTCCTTGTTGGCGCAGATGGCGCAAACTCCCCCGTCCGCACCTTCGCCGACATCCAGAGCCGTGGGTTTGACTACAACAGGCACGGTGTTGTGGCTTCATTAAAGCTGTCCGGCCCAGGATGGGGCGGACCGGACCACAAGACTGCATACCAGCGCTTCTTACCCACCGGCCCTATAGCGATGCTGCCTTTACCGGGGAACATGGCGACCTTGGTATGGTCGACGACACCAGAGCGGGCAGCGAAGCTTAAATCCCTGTCTGCGAACGATTTTATTGCCATGGTCAACGCCGGATTCCGTCTCTCAGCCGTAGATCTGGAGTATCTGCATACTCTCCCTTCCGGACAGGAAGAGGAGGTTGCATGGCGAGAACACCACACCCCGATTAAGGAAAAAGATATCCCAATGAAAGTCGTTCATGTTCAAGAAAACACTGTTGCAAGTTTCCCCCTACGAATGCGACATGCTGATACCTATACTGGTGAACGTATAGCTCTTGTCGGGGATGCAGCACATACTATTCACCCACTTGCGGGCCAAGGATTAAACCAAGGGCAAGCCGACGCTGCGGCGCTGACGCGCACAATTTCCGCAGCTGTTGCTACAGGGCAGGATATTGGGTCATTACTTGCATTAGAGCCGTATAATGACGAGCAATATGCGGCAAATAACGCCATGTTGGGCATCTGTGACAAGTTGCATCGGTTATATAGTGTTGAGTCGGGGCCTTTAGTGGGACTGAGAAGTCTGGGATTGAGTGCGGTGGATAGCATGGGGTGGGTAAAGGGGTTGCTCATGGGGAGGGCAGCTGGTGGATGATGACGTTACCCCGATAAGGTTGTATATTTAGTACATGTACCATGTTATACGGATATCATTGGTTTGGGAACATAGGGCATATATTTGTAGTATTTAAAAAGGACCAGTTGAGGCTTTATAGTCAGAGTGTCTCAAATGGGATAATAGTGCAGTGGAGAGCTTCTCACGTGATCGTGAAGTCATGTGTCCAACTAGCGCCGATGCTATCTTCGTTTCAGAAGTAAAATCCGAAGGTAATACTCCTTCCAGCTTCTTTTCCACCCATGGGCCTTCAACCATTACTTCTTCCACTCACTTCTACTCACTTCCACTCAAATCCCGCTCATGCTGCACATCTCCACGCAACAATGCCCTCATCCACTGATGTGCTCCCATTTGAGCTATTCCTCTACACTACCAGTTTTTCCAGAACACGACGACCTCCCAGAATTATTCATATATCACGTCGCTATCATCAGTTCGCCCAGCCGCTCCTTCCAAAAAATTGAGCTGCATTATTTCGAGGACCACGAAGAAGTTGCATACGCTGAACTTGAATCATACAAGAGGGTTTGGGACAGCCGTACGTGAGCAACGTGAAGTGTGATCACCGACATTAAGCTGCATGCTGCCAAAGTTGTCAATTATAGACAGGGCCGCAGTATATCTGAGGCCATTTGAGTGTAATATCATGATTGACCGGAATGGGATGTAATATTTCACTGATTTGGTGTGCTGACTGTGTTTGTATTTGTGGCAAGTTAGATGGGAATTGGATGGGGTAAGAGTCCCTAGTTAGGACTGCTGGAACATGTTGGCACCGTTTAAGAATCTGCAGTATTTGGAGATTAGCTCCTTTTGGCTCAACAAGAGCGACTCCCCACCACCACCTTTCACTCCAGGCACTCAAACCAGGCAATGGAGAAACTGCGTACTGTGAAGTTGAGAGAGTATTTCGAAAGAGTTCGTTATATTTGCTCTAATTCAACGTCTATAACTGATCTGGAACTCAGGGTCTGGGACGAGCCTTAGGGTGACGATATCAACTTCTCATCGTGAAATTAACCGCAGGAGATGAAAGACTACAGGAAATGGTTGACGACGAACTGGGCAATCGGGATGATTTCGAGGATTTCGGTCGTGGAAACGTCTGCCCCGAGCTCTAGCCTGCCTAGACCCCAGCCCCATTACACGATTTTCCAATTTAAAGCGTCTCTACCTTTGGGAACTAGCAGAGATGGCTCCTTGTTCTTCATTCAATACCTTCCCATCCAATCAGACAGTTCTTGCTTAGGGCAATAGGCTTCTATACTCTGCACCGCGAGACGCAGCCTCGAGACCTCAGTCTTAGACCAAAAAGGCGTTATCTTGGAGTGCAACACCGAATATGTCAGTCTTGCAGAATTCATTGATAGCGGGTGATACAGACGTCCTACAAACGCTTCTTTGAAATTGTTCTGCCTGTACTCCTGGAAGAAGGAAAGCGGCCTAGTTTGAAGGAAATCTATCTCTGTGACTTTGAGTTACTGCTTGACGGGGCTAGTGAGTCTGAGTCTCGAAGCGCGCATCTGGGAGCCAAACTGTTGGAAATATTTCCAGGTGTGAGGATGGTGCTAGAACTTAGAAGAAGGATGCAATGTAGTAGAGAAAGTGAGAAGCGTCCGGTAGTGTCATAAATATGGTGTTGGTGTGTTATGAGCTCAGCGATGATGACAGAGACAGTAAGAACAGCGAAGGCAGCAAAGACGAGGAAGACGGCGAAGAAGAGGATGACAGAGACAATGATGGAATATAGCGAAGACGACGGACATGAGAACGAACAACAGTACGAAGGCGCCCAAGAGGATGAAGACGATTAACTGGAGCCATCAAAATAATTGGAATGACGAACACAGCCATAACGACGACCGAAATGAGGACAACCAAAACAATAACAAACATAGTGGCCAAAGACTATGGCCTAAACGACCGAGACCAAGGCCAGATCACATGACTTGCACATTCACCTCTTGTCAACCCCTTAGATAATCACAAAAATGGGCAACGTGGCCAAACACTTGACCAGTAAGGTTATCCATTTAGAAGTTGCGCCATTCATCACCGCGGTCGCGTCTGTCGATTTATCACTGCCCCACCATACCCCACCATGGCCATCAACCGAGAGAACCGTAAGTCCGTGACAACCACCTGCACTCTCCATTAGCCACCACATCTCGCATCTCTGCCGCTGGACGGACCTCATTGCTTACCTATCCATCGTCGTTTTTACATTGTCTTGTTTGAATGTCGTCTCAAACGGACGCAGAAACTCTGATTGAGAGGTTCGGAGAGAATGACGATTTTTGGATCTTCGGGTATGGGTACGTTATCAACACCAGTTCTTTTGCAAGCAGGCACGAAGCGCCATGTACGGGCTCCACTGTTGGTAGGACATGTCTATAAACCCGAATTCCGTTATTCCTTCGTGTCAGCATCAGCACGTTGTAACATATTCCAAGGTTACCGTAGCACGTATTAACGATCACTCAGGAGCCTGATATGGAAGCCCCCACCACATTACGGTATGCCTCCTCTGGGCCTCCTGCTTTGATATAGCTTTAGCAAGCCTACAAAATCGTCTCTATTTGGACATCTTCTTGCTACCTAATGGCTTCATGGAACTTCTCCGAAACGAACTTCTTGAGCATGGGGCACTCACTAATAAGAGGGAAACCCAATAGACCAGCGCATTCCTGGGTATATACAAGGCTACGTGCGACGATTCTGGCAGGTATGATGATCAATCACACATGTCAATATGTGTAGGGCTACAACGTCGTAGTGGCTAAGAGTGTTATAGGCTAGGTGAGTGAACACAAACCCATCTGAGCATGGACGAAAGGAATGGGTAGAAAGAGCTTAGAAAGAGAACGGAGAGACGGCGTCAGAAAATAAGGAAAATTGATGAGTGTCAGTCATGCATCTGTTTCTGACGTAGGGTATCTTATAGTGAGGACCATCGCGGTACACCGGAAGCTCCAGGACGTGTCGTCACGCTGATTGATCGCAAACACTGGGAGACGTTGACGGATCATGTGAGTAAATGAACCGATTTACCTTCCTTCCCAATCTATCTCCTCTTTCCCTACAATTCTGCCTATCCAAAACACATCCATCTAATCGTCACTATTCAGCATGAGCCCACAGAAAAGGTCTGGGGCGCCGCCTACCACATCCCATCCGTCCACGTTGCCGAAGTCAAAAACTACCTCGATATCCGCGAGATCAACGGCTACAGCATCCAATTCACCCCCTTCCATCCCGCGCCCTTCACCACCTCCATCTCCTCCCCCTCCTCCACACCCGGCCCAACTAATACTAATCCGCTTGATGGGCCGCCTGGGGGCGAAGACAACAAAAATAGCCTAGCAGAATTGGCCACGAAGACAACGAAATCGAGAAGTAGAAGCAGATCAGAGATTCATGCCATGACGAGTATTTCTAGCCATCCTTCGCCGATGACGTGTCTGGTTTATATTGGACTGCCAGAGAATCCGCAATTCACGGGGCCGCAGGATCCGGAAGAGTTGGCGCGGCATATACTGAGGAGCCGGGGCCCCAGTGGTGAGAACAAAGAATACCTCTATATGTTAGAGAAGAGCTTATCAGAGTTGGGCCGCGGTAGCGGGGATGCGCACGTGAGCGATCTGGCGCAGAGGGCCAAGGAAATCGAAGCGCGGGAAGGAGTTGCAGATGCAGGGCAGATGGGAGGAGTTGTGGAAGGTGGGGAGTACGGAGGACGTTGACGAAGTGGAGAAATAAATTGGTGATGGTCAGAGGGCCGCAGCTGAAAGACCAAGTAAAGCCTTCTTATAGAAAGTGTCACAGATTGTTAAATCCCTTATACATTCCCCTCCGTTTCGTTCGTCGTCCTTTTTACTAAATGCAAGCCTCGGCGATGGATTAGGAAGAGAAACAGACACATCAGAACACTTGAATGGGGTTGTGTGTACGGTCTCCAGTTTATATCCCTTTTACCGAGATGATTCTTGCAATGGGTTGTTTTGATCCATTTTCAAAGCATCCAATTCTGCTATTGTTCATTTTGTCAAGGGGCCGAGAAAGGATTTGGACAGTTGGAGGGGGGAGTGGAAGTTGCCTAGGGCTTCTCGATATATACACACATATCCCAGCCATCTACAAGAACCTTACAAAGGTAAAGACTACTATGGCCACACTCCCTCCACACAGAAGCTATTAGCCTACAAAACTAACTAAAGTAGATAGGGGCCCTGGAATGTACGTTAGAGTACGATGGCGATTAGCCACGCCAGACGCCGAAACATATAGTCATAACGTATCTGAGACGCACGGATGAGAAGCACATGAGGAGAAAAATGGGTACAGAGGACTACCAAGTGGTTCACTTAACGCTAGACGAAGTACGAGCAGTCATGACCTTGCTAATCCATCAAGGAGTCCTGGACCAGTTTAATGTAACCGAAAGGATCCTGAAATACTCCGACAAGAAACGACAAACGCTCATGGGCCTATAACAGATAGGACTTGGAACGCACAAGCAATGTTCTGCTAACAGCGGTGGTAACAGATGCGTTAAAATAAGGCAAAAGAACGGCCCTGTCTAAGCAGGGTCCTAATACGTAAACATTGTTTAGTCTAATAAGGGTTTTCCGAAACAGATAGTGGAGTCTGCGTCGGCCCTTATGGAACCGTATCGGATATAAACCAGAATGAAAGACAGCCATAATAATAATAGGCCAACGCATTTCTCCCAAAACCGCCATTATACCATATACAAATTGGTGCTATATTACCCATTTTGACTATAAATTCTTCTCGGGGTCTCAATTTCTTCATCGAACGGAACAGGACTCGTTAGCCCCAATTGGCCCAATGTCAAGGCGCTTGACTGCGAATTAAAAGATTGCAGAGCGCTTCATCCCCACTCTGCAAGAATCACAGTCGCTAATTCATCCTCAGTTGGATCCCTGACTTAGTCATAATATTCTTTTTACTGTTACTTTTTTACTGTCATTGAGGGATGCCACTAGTGACGTGAACGTGTTTTTGTTTGCAAGCATCAATAAAGGACTAGGTCAGGAGTCATCCCGGATTGGATGGAGCTTTCGAAAGGCGCGACGGAGGGAAACTGGTGTGGGAGAAGTGTTTTTCATAGCGAAGGGTTTGATGCTGGAGTAGAGTGGGAGAGGTGGAAAATTAACGATTAGAACCTGGATCAAAGGAAGAGGGTGGTGAGGGTTGTGAGGATAGCAAAAGTAGAGAAGATTTATAGAATGGATCCCGAATGGCACTCAATCCCCTATTCAGCCCTACCCAACTATCCCATAATCCATTTCAAACACGTCTTCCTTTCTCTCTTCCTCCACTTCCTCCTTTCCTCCATTTCTTCTACATCATACGGTATACATCCCAATGCATTTCCTCACCAGACTGAAGCACAACAATAAAGACACCAACTACAACTCCTTCAAAATTTTAGCCATCTTCATACAATTGGAGGTACTGTGTCTATCCACAGAAGCAGCATCTTTACTTTTTTAGTTTTGGTTTGCTTACACCGCTGGGACTCGGATGTCTAAAGCATTTGTAAAAACGCTCTTTGACTATTGGGCTGAAGTGTTGACTACTGGGTGTACGGAAATAGTAGGTTACTAGCAGTAGAGAAAACGAATAGTGTGAGCCATACGTTTGTAGCAGAATTGGGCTATAGTGGAAAAGTTGTTGCGAAAGGGTCGGCATAGGTTGTTCCGTTGTCGGGAGGGTCGGTATGCCGTTATGGACGTTCGCATGATGTTTTGGTGTTACGAATATTGTTGAGCTTGACATGCTCTACAATTCATGTTTTCTAGTAAAGTTCGAAATGTCCAGTCGAAGTTGACAATGTCATCATGTAGATTGCGACGTATGGTTAAAGTGGGAAATGAAGGAGGTTGCTGACGTTGATTGAGAGGCAAAAGTGTAGCGTTTATATGGGGCCAGCAGTCCTCTTGCCTCGCCGCATGTGTGTGTTGAATAGGTCTTAAAGACAGGGGCTGTCATAATGTAACATTGAATGACTCAGCCAGGACGAGTTTTGGGTCTTCGATTAATTCATAATGGTATTGAAACTCCTGGTTGCGCAAATGCGAAGAATGCGATCATAGCTTCGAAGCCAGTTCTATGTACCTGGCTGCCTGAAAGTGCCCAAAGGACTCGCACTCGCTTGCGCAAACTTGCGATCACGTTCCGCGCCTCCAAACAACGTTGTGAAGCTCTGCGCCCGGAATGCGCTTGAACCTTGCTTGGCCAAGCGCAAGTTCAAGAATAGGGCCAGTGTCCAACAGATTTCAAAGAATTTTCTTGTTCAGGAAGATTCGCTTTTTAAGGCAGCGGGTGTTGCGCACCGTCGTCACTGGTCGGCACGGAATAGTTGATTGTATGGAGATCTTTGGTGAAAGGTGGAGACTGGTAGTCTAATTGGAGTCGAGAAAATCGGGACGGGAGCGCTCGATAAGACCTTTGGAGCCATATCCGTCCCTGTTTAGTTTTCCATGTGTTCGTTTTCTCTGCGTCGGAAAATTATGCCGTTTTTCTTCGCAGTTCTGCAAATGATTTCCTCTCTTATCGCCCTCCGACAAAAGGGTTACTCCTTATAACCTATATTACCTCCCGTCAGCTGAAACCATCTTCCTGAAGCTTTGAGTAGTAAGTAGGAAATGACCAACGTAAGTGGTTGTAGGAGCATTTGAGCTCTCTCCTCCTCCACTAGGTTCCTGACCAAATCCCTGCCCGCCCGTTCCCAATGACTCCACATTGAGCCAGTCCGAGAAATTGAGCTCAGGGACTTGAAACTGTAGTGGGCCTACCGGGAAGGTAGGCACATTCCAGGATTGCTGATGTCGTTGAGGTGCCGAATGTGCGCCCATTCCCATCGTCTCCATGCTGAGCCAGTCCGAGAAATCGGGTGAAGATACTTGATACTGGAGGGGGCCCACAGGCACAGTAGGTAGCGTTTGGTCGTCCTCACTCCAACCATTAAAGGGCGACGAGAGCCTATTATCCACAACAAGGTCAAGTATAAGTATACGAAAACGACCGAATAGGGAACAGAAAGGTGTGATCCTCTAACCTGATCTTAGTTATGCCTTCCCAGAGCTCCGTGGCCGCCTCGTCCAACTTGAAACTAACCCATCCACACTGATGGAGACGAGCAAGTAGTGACGCTTCACTCTCAATCCCAAATTCGGCGCATGCGAGCGAGGTCTGATAGATAAACCACAATCGATCGGGAGAACCATCTGCGGAGATGGACCCGATGGATAGAATCCATAGGAGCAAGTCGGGGGAGGGAAGCCATTCGTGACGGTTCGTTGCGCACAAAGCTTTTTGGAGCCGCTTGCTAGCTACGAAGTGGAGGTGGTGGTTTTGATAGCGGCGGTCTAACGCTTCGGTTGTGCGGACAGTGAAGATGAGGAGGGCGACGCAGAGTGCGTCTTCAAGGGGCTTTGCTAAGCCTGAGTGTGAGTTTTCCTGCAGCCAATGCAGGAGTAAAGATTCTAGGACGTAGGAAAAATTCTGTATCTCAAAGGGATCCAGAGGGGATTGCGGGTCGCCGAAACAAGCGTTCAGGTCCGCCATAAGTACCAGCACGGATTCGACGAGTGTGATTAGAGAGGGCTGAATACCAGAAATACGGCAGTGAGAAAGCAGGTGGTGGGAGTATGCAGGCTGATAGCCGCGCGGGTGACGAGGAAAACTGGAGGCGTGGATGTAGTCAATGGTGGAGATTGGGGGAGCTTCGAATGAAGCAATGGCGTGGACGGTTGAATGCCTGATTGATGCTCAGTAAGCAATATGCCAGCCCAATTGGGGCTGCGGTTGTGGAAACATAGAAAGTAATAAAAGGTGACTTGTCACGCACCAAAATATAAAGGCTTGCAGACAGCGGTTCGAATTAATGTTCTGCAATCCTCCCCTCAGTCTTACCATTGTGCGCAGGCCCTGTAAATGGGTCATGCGTGGATTGGACTGATCGTCTTCTTCCAACGACTTTTCTTCCTGAAGCATGGGCAGAGTCAGGGCCTCCTCAACACACATCAGGTTGAATACTGCGCCAATATTGGCGTCTGATATTCCAAGATTCGGATCGGATATGGTGGCATTTATTGCGGCGATAGCCTGCGCCTTGTGATAGAGGATGCTGGAAAAGGACTCTCTCCCCATAATGTATCTGTGAAGCGCTACAGTGCACAACAGGCTGTGCATAAAACTGGAGTTGCCCATTGCGGTACCAAACCAGTCTGACCGCATCAAGTCGGACTTGTGACGAATGTCAACGGCTATGGTTCCGGGCATCATCTCGGAAATGACTGCAAAAGTGTTAGTCAAAAGGACGTTCGTCCAATCTGTACGTAACATGTGGATGCCGTTCATCAAGCCATTCTAAAGCGCCTGCAGACCGATTCTGCAGGCTTTCAGGCACACGCTATGAGGCTGCAAGGGCTGCGCAACCGACAACCAAGCAGACGGTCGTGTTCTGCCGTGTTTCTAGAAATGATGTGCGAGAATATATACTTACAGTGATCCAATAGCTCGGATACATGTGAGTCCACTTCGACCGCGAAGGTTCCAAATGGGTCAATGAGAGCGCCGTCTATGTCTCCTGGGGGTGCGGGTGGCTGCAGCAAACTGCATCTTGGACATAGCCTCTGCCCTGGCCGACAGAGGAATATTTGACAGTCCTGGCAGAGATTGTGTTTATTCGGAGAAAACCCAGGTTCGTCAGGGAGGGGTATATATCTGTTATCCAGGAGCGTTTGGGGCGGACTGGGTGTTCCAGTAAAGGGAGTATAGGATTTTTCCGGCGTCCCGCTGCTCGAAAAGCTCGAGGTATCAGGACTCCTCCTGTTGGCCGCATGTTTACTAGTAGACCATGGACGCTCCCTTCTGGCTTTTTGCATAACAAAGGAGCGAGCATTGCGGCGACCTTGACGAGAGCTCTTGGCCGATTTGGTGGATGAGTCGACGAAAAGGAAGTCTTGTTTGAGGGGAAGACCAGTTGCTTGCTGAGAGGAAGATTGTCTCGCCTTAGGAACATAATTACTCATCGTGCCTTGTTCCATAGTTTCTTGTCCTTCCCCACGGGGGGTGAAGCGGGTGCGGTTGTTCCCGTCTTGTGTTTCCAGGGCGAGTAGGTGGTGGAGCTTGGGAATCTCAAATTTTATCCTGGAACAGAGAAAAGCGTAAAACTAGGCAGCTGATTTCCTATTCTAGATACTTTTGCCACTATCATTATACTGGTTGGTAGAAAAGGACTGGACCGGAAGGCTGTTGCTGATACGCCATAGTGGATGGGCTTTTAGGAGGTACAGGTGGGATTTATCAATGCCGCGATTGGGGTTAGGGTTTTTGGCCAAGTGGTCCCAATGTCCCGTCGTAGTACAGCGGGGGAAATACTACCGAATGCTGAATATCCACTAAGAACATAAAAAGAGAATTGGCTTGTGAAAATAAGAACATAAATGGAGAACTGGCTTGTAGAAATGAGAACAGAAACAACCTTACTTCGAGATTCCGAGTTCACCTTTCGGGGTTCGCTTCTCTGAAACAGACTGAGCGGATTTTGTATATGTAGTAAGGTGCCCGCCAGTACTACGGCAGCTAGGGCAGTTAGAGAATGCAAAAATAGAACCGTACCTGGCCGAGTGTGGAGAGGCGGGGATCATCATCAACCACAACCACCATCAACCACTAAGATTCGTGTATCAGGAACAGTTTGAAGGAGATTGGGCTTACTGATGGAGGATATGCCCCCGAGGCGTGCTTGGGAATATCTGAGGCTGATAGGACGTCGCGTGAGCTCTGAACTATGCCAGAGCAAACAGAACGGCCGCTGCATCATTTATTTTTGACGTTACTTTTGACATTACTTTTGACGTTACTTTTGACGTTACTTTTGACGTTACTTTTGACGTTACTTTTGACGTTATTTTTGACGTTACTTTGACGTTATCTTTGATGTTATTTTTGATTTTTTTTTTTCTGACGTTATTTTTGACGTTATTTTTGACGATATTCTTCTTCCTCGGTCACTATGATGTTTGATATCTAGGGTCGGCTTTAAAGGAACTATGTCACGTGGCACAATCAACAACCCTGGAAACTCTTTTCAATCTTGGAAACCTCCTCAACTGCCAACTTCTCACCAAAATCACTCTTCACTTGTTCTCGCTATCCTTCTCTTTCATACAGATATTCAGTCTATCGTGCATTGAATACAAAAATGTACCGGTATACTACGGCCGGGCCGACTCCGGATCAAGCAGATCTGAGTTATCACCACCTCGGAGTTCTTGGAAACACTTGGCATCTATCTTTTTGGTCTCCCATCAGCTTTCACACCTCACTCCCACCACCATTAATTCTCCGCACCGTCCCTATGGTCGTTTCCCATTCTTCAACTTGATGAGGAGATGAATTTCCGCGCCAGACTATTTACGACTCGCTCTCCTCCGAAACCGAATCCCGGTCACTTCGAATATGGTAGTCAGTGATGGCCCGACTCCAGGTTCGTGATCTTTCAACATTAGCATAACCTTGGAGATTGTTTACGAACATACTAGGCCTGTCATGGACGGATATCCCAACGCACCTCCTTCGTGCAGAGTTGTCACGCAGACAAAACGATGAAGCTCCTGCGTGCGGAACCAAAGGCGCAAGGGGACATTACAATACCCCCCTCCATGTGGCAGCACTGATTATAATACTGGTCTTGAGTACCGCTGGTATGTTAGGTTGCAAGTCAAAGTTAGAGGAGGACTAAATTAGGCATAGCATGCTCTTTCCCTATTATCGTCAAACGATTCCCAAAACTCCGGGTCCCACACAAGTTCCTCTTCATCTCTAGGCACTTCGGTACCGGCGTCTTAATCGCTACCGCCTTTGTCCATTTACTTCCCACCGCATTCACCTCGCTCACCGATCCATGTCTTCCTCACTTCTGGAACAAGGGATACCCTGCCATGCCCGGCTTTGTGGCTATGGTGTCAGTTTTGGTGGTGGTAGGAATCGAAATGTTCTTTGCGTCCAAAGGCGCCGGACACACTCACACGGCCGACTATGAAGCATTCGGTGGGGACGGACCTTCTTATACTAGGCCTATGCACAAACGGAGTAATAGTCATTCGAGGTTCCGGGCGCCCAACGGACATCTCCCCGACATCGTCCTCGACGACATGGAAGAATCGTCGCAGAGCCTCATAAACGGGCGCTCCCCTTCAATTCCATTACCTTCACCACACCCCCGCTGTAAATCCAATGACGAAGACGACTCCGACCTAAGTCTCGACCTGGACGAACTCGGACCCCCCGACGTCGACGGCTCCGCCGACTCCTCCAGTCTCCTCGCCCGCGCACACCCCCAAACCAACTCTCACCACGACTCCCATGACCCTTCGCAATCCTCCAAACCCCTGACAGAAGCCCAGCACCAAAAACAACTCCTCCAATGCCTCCTCCTTGAAGCTGGCATCCTCTTCCACAGCATCTTCATCGGTATGGCACTCTCTGTCGCAATAGGCACGTCCTTCATCGTGCTCCTCGTGGCCATATCCTTCCATCAAACCTTCGAAGGCTTCGCTCTCGGTTCCCGCATCTCCGCCATCCGCTTCCCCGAGTCCTCTCCGAAACCCTGGCTCATGGCCTTGGCCTACGGCACGACTACGCCAATAGGTCAGGCAATTGGGCTCGGCATTCATAATCTGTATGATCCGGCGAGCCAGACGGGGTTGCTGACCGTGGGAATGATGAATGCGATTTCTAGTGGGTTGCTGTTGTTTGCGGGGCTGGTGGAGTTGCTCGCGGAGGATTTTTTGTCGGATGAGAGTTATAGGGTGCTTAGGGGACGGAAGAGAATAGAGGCTTGTGCGAGCGTGGTGGGAGGGGCTGGGTTGATGGCGCTTGTGGGGGCTTGGGCCTGAACTGATAATGTACTTGTATATGTTGGTATTTCGAAATTAAATAGATTTCTTGTGTATTGTAATGGGATTTATAGAGGTGGTATTGGTGTCATTGGTGTTGGAGGAATGGTATTGGTGCTTAGGTGGCGAATGTGACAAAAGGAATTGCGCCCTTTGCTGATACGGTCAGATTTCCAGAAATGCAGTCTCTTAGCAAGGGTTTTTCACATATAAGCCTAGTAGAACTTGTTTGCATTTATGCTCCTTTAATAGCATAACGTATGTCATGATCTATTTTTAGAGCTATCTTTCCCAACTACTCTCGTATAAGCACCATCATATCGCAATTTCTTACAATTTACTAGCTCGTCTTACTGGCGCATTACCATATGCCTATAAACAACACTCATAAGCCCTGACATTAACCTGTCGTTGCCACACACATTCCCCACGCTCATTTGCTTAGCTTCCCTAATCCCCACTCCAATCTCCCTATTATCTCGACATGCACTTTATAGTCACGTGATGCACATTCATATTCACACTTTAACCTATCCTCTTCTCTACCTTCCTAATATATCCTATATCCCCTACTATAGGACCCGGGGTCTACTTTCTTTCTCTCCATCGAGTCGTGCCCTCTTTTCCGCGAACAATTCACATATACCGAACAGGAGATATAGAGAGGAGGGGGGTAGGAAAATTAGGGTGGCATATTGCGGATGTTGTACCAATGGATGGAGTTGATGATTTTGCTAATTTGGTAGGTTGGAATGCCCAGGTCGGGGAATTGAACTTCGCGGTGAGGATAGGAATGTGGTTGACCAGGTCATTTGGCACGAGGAAGGAAAAGGAAAGAAAAGAGGGAGTTTATAGAGTGGTAGACGAGGTTTGTCATAGCGTGATAACGGATGTTGGAATGGGGATTGAGGAATAAGCTTGTGTGAATACCATAGGTGGCTTCTCGTATTAACGAAGTGATTCCCGGTTTACGAGAGTAGGTAAGTGGATGCGTAAATGTGCTAATTAGTTTACGAATGCCCTGAAGATAAACCGTCTTATTGTATGTAAGTAAAGTTATGAGGCTGATGTAGCCATTTTTTTTGCGTTTACGAGAGCAAGCTGATTTCCCGGTGTCCAGGAGGCGTTACTACTCCCTCTGCCAACCCTGGCATTAGATGGGCTGAACTGCTAGATCCCTAATCATAAATTCATCCATTCATTTCCTGAGTTAAAGAGAAAAGCAATATAAACTAGCTTTCCTCAATCAATCGAAGACTATTCAAACTATTCTTCTACAAGCGGGAGCCGGGACAATGAGCCGTATATAAACACGACCAGCGTTATCAACACTTCTTTATGGCTATCTCCCCTTCCGTGTTTATTTAAAACCACAGAACTCAACCATAACGACTTAAAAAGGCTTCTCAACATCTAGCTTCTATGTCTCTTACCAACATAGTCTTATTATAACAGTATCGATGCTTGAGGATCCTAGGCTCGATCACTCAAGCCACAATTTATCTTTCAGCTCCTCTGAATAGCATAGAATCGCTTACGTCTGCGAAGAATGTGGTGTTATCTGGTTACCTAGAGCGTTGAGCCGATATACGTGGTTCGGAATCAGATGATGGGGGTAGAGACGCCATGATTTTCTCAGATAAGGTATGGTGTACCCGTTGGCTACACAATGTAACTACTTATCAGCTATTTTACATGGATAGAATGTTCACGATACGGAGCTCTTTGTCCAAATGAGGGCTGTTGAAAATACTTTTATTGACCTGAGGACCTTACATAAGAATAGATATATATATTTTTCAGTAACCCATTCATCATCGTACCCGTCCTCTCTTAACACACCCCGCTGTGGCAGCCGAAAAGCTAAAAGCAAAAAAAAAAAAAAAAAAAAAAAAAAATAAATCCCAAATACACCAAACTCGAACCCATGACCAAAAAGGCGCCATCCGCATACGACAGACTACATGGAACGCTATGACGTCGTCCTAGTCTCGCAAGTTGGCCCTAGCGAAAGAATGCTTCAGATCTGGGATTTATACACACAGGTTGCTTCTGATACTGTTATAATTTCAATTTTCACTTCCTACGTCGTGGTAACTAAGCACACCACTGAGCAAATTCCTTTCTCTGTCTCAAGAGTCAGCCAAGATATATACAGGGTATATTAACCGAGCTACTTTATATAAACGCCTCCTCCCACTCCCCACCCACCCATCCGCCCATCCATAGAAACCCCGTTTTATAAGCACTGGTAGTACCAAGGTGGCGACACGCCTTTGCATGTAAATCCCGCCTAGAACACAAGCACAAAAAGTTAGCGAATCCCTTGACTTGATGGAATGAGAAAATGGATATTGGAGCTGGTCTTACAGCGCACACTGTACACCCCTTCCAGTCATTCCCTCCACACTGATCCCAATGCTTCTGCGTACACCCCGGTTGCCCGCCCCCAGGTGTACTCGTCGGTCTCGAACTCGTTGTCGTCCGAGACGTAGAAGTAGGTTTCGTCGTCGGAGTTGGCCATGTAATCATTGTAGAAGTCGGACTGAAAGTAGAAGTAGGCGGGCGAGGCGTTGAAGTGGGCCGCGCGGTCGGTGTAGGTGTGGGCCTGGGCGTCCTCGTTGTCGTGGATTTTGGCGGCTTCGGATGCCAGTTCGTCCCCCCCGTCACTGGTGTATCTACGTAGCTGCCATCGCAGTAGTAAGTATACCCACTGAGCGTCAGATTCTTCATAACAGTGCTCATCCCCTCTACACCAGCGCTATTACAATCAATCCTCCTATCCTGATCAGTGACCGGGAATTTCGACGGGTACTCGATATGAAACACAGGTTTATTGGAGGCGAGGAAGCTGGCGTAGGCGGTGCATTCATTGAGGCTGGCGCATTGCTCGTTAACGGCAAAGTCCATGATGGAGGAGACGGCGGGGATGATGTCGAGGCTGTTTTTGAGACCGGTTTTCATGCCATAGCCGGCGGCGGTTTTAGCAAGAAATGTCATGTAGTCGACGAGATCGGTGCTTTTGAGATTGAGGCCGTTGTCGTTTTGCTGTGTTAGATTAGCATACCTTGGTAGAACTGCATTCCGGATTGATCAAGGTCCATGTCAAGGATCTTGCAAAAGTGGGTAAAAGCCATTGCAAAAAATGGAGCTTACGTAGCCATCTGTATAGTGGAGGTAGTGTCAGTACTCTAAATTGAAAAGAATTAGGAATTTAAAGGGGGTAACCTACCTGTATTATCTGGATCAATCGCGTCGCATCCTTTATCAGCAGCCAGTTTGATACGTTTCGACATGATATCTCTGACTTTCGTACTCGATGTCCTTATCCATTTCTCGTTCGGCCATTCCGGCAGCACTTTCCCCTTGTCGCTGTCGGGAAACTCCTTCGCGTCCTCTCGCCAGTCCTCCCATGTGCCAGCACTGAAGTAGCATATTACAATCTTCCCTTGAGCTTTCAGACCCGCAATGACAGCTGCCTCGTTATCGAACAAGTCGATGTCCCAGACTGGTGCGTCGGTTGGCGGTAATGGACTTTTCGTAATGTCTGGTTTGGCACTGAGGATGATCTGGAATTTTTGGCCTCGGACGAACATTTGTTGAGCCTGTGAGCTGCACACAAACAGTGCCGTCCATAACAACCATAGCAACATGCTGAAGAGCGAGATCTCCATATCTTTTTTCATAGAAGGATGAAGCGGAAAACCCAAATTCCTAGATGAGAAAGAAAAGAAAAGATATCCGAGGGGGTCGAAAGTCATGTGGCGGCGGCGGCGGCGGACATGCCAGAAGTTTTCAAGACCGATTTTCTCTGCATATAGGATCGCGAACTAATGAGAGCACGTTTCGATTTACGTACTGTAGGCCATGGTGCGAATTGCGGAGAGATTAATCGTCTCGAAACGTCTAGTTCTTAGGGGCTCGCGTCCCTTCGCATATAACCAGGGAGATTGTTTTACGCGTACAAACCAATAGGAATAGTGGAATTAGATGCAATGAAGGCGTCCTCACAACCGGGCCTCGTGGTGATGCTTCGTGCCACGGTCAATTAATGAATGGCATGGGAGCCACCGCAGGCACCGGAGCGTGTCCTGAAGGGATCGCCGGACGCATAAGCTGTTCGAAATTCCCTTCTCGAAGTCTATCTATTAATTGGAACGATTCCACACAGTTTTTAATTTGATTTGACTGATTTCGTACAGTACTCGGAGAGCTGTGCACTGGACAAATGTTTAGGATAAGATCTTCAGAACAGGCAACGTCTGTGTGCATGTTCGGCAGATTCGTGCATTGCGGGGAAAGCTTAGCTGTATATATGTAGGTACCTCATGGATTATTTCATGGATTATTGGCGGGAGATCGACTTTAGTTGGGGCGAAGACTTTGTTGGTCTGGATGTCGCTCTCATGGCGGCTAAATAAGGTCAGCAATTTAGAGCTTCCACTCAAAAAATGAGGGCTCATGAACGTGATTTCCATCAGAGGGACCTGGAGAATTTTTCTTCTGGATATAATGGAACAGCCGGAGCACAGTAAGCTCTCATCAAGGTACCACTGGCTGTGCAGGATATACTCCACCAATTAGCCAAATCACATCTGACAACACTGCCAGGATGGATGGGAACAGAATACGTACTGCCTTCAATTTAGCTTCTCCAGAGTCCGGAATAAGGTCAAGTTCCTGTAATCGTAATTGCTGGCCGGACTTTGGGGGGAGCCCATTCGTTTGGGGTTTTGTAAAAGTTTGGCATCATTTGCAGACCATCTGCACTCGGCACAGCGGCATCCTATATTGTCGCACTGTTTTAACCTGGGCTGCCCAAATCCGCGCATCCCCGGTTTCGTGTAGAAATTATCAGGGGTGGTAGAAGATAGGAAACATTGGAGAATAACATTCTAGACATGTAAGGAGTATACCAGGACCCAACTTCCTGAGCAAGACGGTAGAAGCTTCCAGCACTTGATTTGCCTGGTGTTAGTTTTCATGAAAACCCCTGCTTACAGCATAAAACCTCTCAGGCCTAAGAAAGTGCAAAACACTAGGGAATGGAAATAAGAGATTTGATTCAAACATAGAGATATAGAAAAGATGAATGAATGACCATCCAGAAAAGGGAATGTGTCCATAGGCGAGCAGCGGAAAAGCCAGGCATAAGAGTGAAGGCACTATCTGTCATTTCATGCGCCTGCGCGATGAGGTTGAATTGCACCATGGTCATCCATTGGCGCTCTTCAACTATTATTTCTCATACCGCGGCCCTGCACCTCTGTTGCTTCTCATAGCTTCCTCTTCTCGTTCTGGACTTGGATTCTCATGGTCTTGAGTTCCATTTCCAGCTTCCTCCGCTCTTGTTCCATCCTTTCAAGTTCAATTTGCTGAGTGCGCAATTTCCTCTCATTCTTCTGAATAAAAGCTAGCTGGGTCTCCACTTCACGTCGACGGTCCTTCAAAGTGTCGCTTAGCATATCGATCATCTCCAAAAGCTCTTTGATTTCTTGTTCGCCTTCTTGATCCTCATTACCCACTGGATTAGCCCCAAGCAGAGAACCTTGGCTCTCAACCTCTGCCACCCGGATTACCGCATCCCCGGTCCGTTTTTGGCCCCAGAGTTTGGCACGACATAAAGGGCAATTGGGATTTTCATAGTTTTCCTTCATCCAGGCCACAAGGCAGGGAGCGTGAAAATCATGCGCACATTCGGGAGTTCTGATCGGATTTTTTGAGGAATCATTAAGAGGCTCCTCGCAGATAGGGCAGTCCCCATCTACTGGGCCTTGCCATTTGCGGCACTGGTAGTGGAAGTCCTGATAGTAACGCCCGAGTTCATTATTGGGGCTATCGCCCCACGTCCAGACTTTGCTCATCGTTAAAGGCAGCTATGGGCGAATGTTGACTTAGAAGTGGAGGATTTTTTCTTAAATAGATTGTTGGCTGGAAGGAGAAGCCTTCTCAGAGAGAGAGAGAATAAGTATCCCGAACGTTTGTTCACCCGATCCTCCGTATGAACAGTTAGGCGGTATTGAATAGCACTCGCGGAATTTGTGACACGCAGATGCTCTTTGCATGGTCGCAGCAAACGAAATTGTTTAGTGACAACTGATTGTCCGTCAATCAAACAGTTAGTGTCGGACAAAAAACTTACCGCACTCACCAGACTCAACAGTCAGCAGCCTGACGCTGGTGTATGAATGATAACGGTCGTTAAGCTAGCTTACTGAGAAAGTGGCGGTCGATATTTGTTCATTTCAGCATGTTAGAACGTTCCATCGTACCGTTATCAACAATTATTCATCTGCCATTCTATCTTAGGTTCTATGAAGAACGTCCATCAGCAAATTGCTCTCGAAATAAAGGGTGGAACTCTGCTATTTCGTTCGGAGACTCAGCCCAGTAGCATGACACGGAGTCCGTAAGGGGTATTCTCGCAATAAGACCAGGTTTCTGGAAGCATTGATAGCGACGGCCGATAGGTCGGTTCGACGAGTCAGGAGTTGTTTACTATATAAATCTTCATACTTTGCTAGTTCACGAGCAAATAAACCGAGATGTTATACGAAATGGGGCGGATGAATAATTTCCCGGCTGCAGCTTTGTCAGCAAGTTTTTCGTATCGCCCCCCTTCCTGAATCCAGACTGTCGATACGGACCGCCTGTTCACCTCAATATGAAGCCATATGTACTCTATCTTCCACTATAGAGTGCTTCAGTTTGTTGTCTTTCTCCTCATGTCAAGTAAATGGCCAACTTAGTTGCCTTTTTTGAATTTTAGTCGCCTTCACAACCTATTTATCACTCCCTCTAGTCTACCATCCCCTTGATGCAACATATGCTTCGAACCAAGCCTATCGGCCTCTTCGCGCGAATTTCCTCAGTACGAAGACTGACTACTCTTCCCCGAGAAACGCCACAATATGCCAATTGGAAGTTTCCTTTGAAACACGCCCCCGTTCAAAATGGGAAGCACGAGGCTCAGCTTGTGGAGAGGAAGGACAGGGCACCTATAGCGATCAGGAGCGTTCGACTTGTGGAGAAGAAACACAACGAACTTTTAGAGGGGCTACAAGAAAGAGAGGCAGAACAATATGCGGCTAGGACAGATGGACCAGCCGTTACCAAGGTGCTGGATGGAAAGTCGGATGTGGCCACCTCCCCTCGCTTTAGACACCTTCGCGGCTTACTGGAAGTGGGAGAACAGAAACAATACAATCATATTTTTGATAACAAACTCTGGCGCGCATACCGTAGGCTGAAGGATCAATATCCTGATGCGCTGCAATTACTCTCGCAAAAAGAATGGGGTATCCTTTTCGCTCACCAGTCCCACGGATTGCCTGGAAACCAACTACAAGCACAACGATCATATCAATTATACCAAGACATGGAGCTCGTAGGCAAGGCGCCAACGCTCACGGAACATGTTACTGCGGTAAAATGTTTGTCCACATTGGGGAAAAAGAAGCAGGCTTTGCAATTGTGGCACGATCGCATTTCAATCACAGATACGGGGGATTCCGGTCCAATGGCGATCAAGCATGTCTTGAATGTGAAGCATTTAGCGATAGGGGCATTATTACATGCTGAGTGCGGAAATACTGAACGAGCCTACCAACTTGCGACGGAGTTGTACGATCGTGTACCTCAGTATCATCCACGGCTTATGATGACGATTTTCAACATCCATATGCGGTTTAAGGGCACACAGAATCACCAAGAGTTGGCGCACAAGATCTATATCAGTTCGAAAGGGTTACTCGGTACAGCCGCAACAGGGGCCGACCACTTCGCTTGGCTCAATTCGTTCCTCCGATGCCGTTATTTGGAGGATGCCACGGATGTTTTCAAGGCCATGGTTCAGACCGGGCATCTTGCTGGTGGCTACAGTTCGTTCCATGTTCGGCGCGTTTTGAAGACCCTGCAACTGCTTTGCGGTCTAGGCAAAGATTTCGAGGATGTCACCAAAGTTGTACTTGCTGCGCTTTCTGTTTTGCCGACGCCTTACCATTTACATGTATTCCACCAGTGGATGGTGTTGGCTACCATCGGCCGGACCCCTGAGTCTGCGTTGAGGATTTTGGAGTTAATGGCTAAACGGGGCGTGCAGCCGCACACCAGCCATTTAAACCTTCTCCTAAAAGCCTTGAGGCGTAGCAGTAACACAGCACATGTAGTGAAGGCTGAGGACATTGGTTGGCGTATGGTCGAAGAGCATAACGAGCAATCTGCCATGAGGTATGATATTGCTCTGCCTCTATTGCAACGGGAAACCATGGAAAACAATGCTATGATAGCAACAGGACCGATGGGTATCGGTGCAGTTGAAAAGCCAAAAATCCCACCGGCCGACTCGGATACTTTCGCCATTCTTTTACAGCATCACACCAAGGAGAAACAGTGGGAGCATGTTAACTACCTGATGAGGCGGTTGGAGACGGTACACATCCGGCCGACTTCCGCACTGATGAACATTCTTCTGGTTATTGCTCGGTGGAATGGTGATTACGACGGAGTGTTCAGGCTCTTCCGCGCTTGGACCGATGAGTCTAAAGAGTTGTCTATATCTGTTACGGATGGTGCATGTTGGAGACACCTGTGGGCGACACTGCGATACGCCGGTATCGACAACTATGAAGGCAAAGAACTTCCGACTCCGCGTCAGCTACTCGCGAAGTGCGTTGAATGGTGGGAGCTGGTACGAAACCAGCCCGGCTTTGGCACAGAACGATTCAGACTAGGCCTAGGGGGCCGCGCCATCCAAAAGATGATCATGCATTGCTTCAATAATGCCAACGATTTACCGGGACAGGTTGTGGCTCTCCATATTATGAGGAAAATGTTCGGATTCTTCCCTCTAGAAGAGGCGTACGACCTCATGCGATATCAAATCATCAAGAACGGCCTATCGACGCCTACCGTCCGGCCCACTCATGTGCACGCTAAAGCCTGGGAACGGAACAAGCAGAGGATTGACCGTGTCTACCATGTACTCATGCAACGTCGATTCCGGAGGATGAGGCTTACAGGGGATGACTACGCAGGTTTTAGCAATGCTCAAGTGGCCGACCTAAACCTGAACCTTCTGTCTGAATTTGCGCGTGTCATCCTGAAACGACAATGTTCCCCTCAAGAGGTCGAAGTTATGATCGACAATGCCAAAAGGGAGATAGGTGTACCAGATCTCAAGACCGGCGATTTGGACGCGTTCAGTGTCGCATAAATTTTGAGTTGTATTTTTTGTATCTATAGCTGTTCATGCATAAGCATGCCTGTCAGCGGCGTGTGTAAGACATTTGCGAGGCGTTTGTTTCAGGAAGGTTCCTGTTACATATGGAGTATATTGGAAAGGAATATCTGGGAATCATGGCGTTCGCAGAGGGGCAACTCACCATATATTGCGATTTGCGTCGCTATGTATCAAAACCTTCATATATTGCCTTATAATTACAAAGATATCATAATTCATAACTCCTTTCAATAACAGCCTAAACGCCAACAT
Organism: Delitschia confertaspora ATCC 74209; assembly: GCA_010093945.1. NCBI lineage: Eukaryota > Fungi > Ascomycota > Dothideomycetes > Pleosporales > Delitschiaceae > Delitschia > Delitschia confertaspora. Next base: position 119,602 of record ML993872.1, read on the forward strand.
TTCTTACCTGATCTGTATCCACAACTTTTCGATGCCTTTCCTAGCTATAAGCCAAGCGGGTTGCTTGCGCTTGTAGGCCTTCCACCATATGTCGACTTGGCACCACCATACGTCGATTTCGCACCACCATATGTAGACTTAGCACCACCGTACGTTGATCTAGGTGCACCATAAGTCGATTTAGCACTACCGTACGTTGATCTTGGACCACTATACGCCGATTTGGGACCACCATAGGGAGACCTGCCACTGGGTTTGGCAGTGATCTGTTTCCTTGCTCCTTGCTTAGGACCCGATAGACCAAGTGGATTACTGGGTGCAGAATAGGTATGTCCCGCCTGCAGCCTCGCGCCTTGCTTTGTACTCGACAGACCAAGCGGATTTGTCGCAGTGGAAGACCGAGCACCAGACGCTCCAGTTGTGTCCTTGATATAGTTGCCGTACTCGCGGACGCCGTCGGCCAGGTGACGAGAAGACGTTGTGACGCTTCCATAGTGTCAATTTATAACTATATGATTCGGAGGAGGGTTTGGTTTGGGTTTTCCTATACTCACCTCGCCCCGGCTCCGCGGCCTGCTCCAGCTATTCCATTTCCAACGGCAGTGACGATCCCGCCTGCGAAGCTACCAACGCCGGCTGCGGCAGCGTTTGTGGTTCGTTGGAGCCAGCTGTCGTTTGGTGCCATTTTGTAAATGAATTGAAGTTTAAATTGGGTTAAATTGGTTTGTATCTAATAAAGATATGCAGTGAATTATTTCATAGAAACCTCCATGCGAAACTTGAGGGGAAAAGTTGGACTTATGGGAATGGTGTGGCTAATGATGTCACAGTGGCTGGAACAGATGTGGCTGAACGAATCGCCACTAACCCCGCTTTAGCCTCAGTATGAATTAGCTTGCGCACGGATCACCGATGCGGCTCCAAGTGTTTGAGCATGTCACGACTTCATTCCGAACGGAAAGAAATCCGACTCGAGATTCTCTGCTATATATCTCCACCATCACGCCTTCTTTTCACAAGATTCGATAGCGTATTGACTTCTCCAACTATCATCTTTCATCTCAGGCTTCTACAATCTTTCAAGTTCCTCTGTGTCCTCAGCGGTGGCGCAGAAACCATCAAAGCATCTTTCCAGCATTGGATCTTGATGTCCAACATCACTTAACTCCTCACAAACAACGAATTAAGATGTACCGCCTTCACGTTGGCCGCACAATCTAACTTCAGCTTCTTGTAAGTCCACCTTTTCTACTTCCACCAGCTTCTTCCTCCACCCTTCTCCGTCTCGCGATAAGTATACAATATGTCCGGGCCGCCGCTATTGAAGCGGTCGGCAACCGATCTTGACGAGAAGGAGAAGGAAAGATCGCGCACGAACGCAAAACGTGGGTTCTCCTTCAAGACTCTGACTGGCTTAGGAAAAGAGTCACGCCTTGCAAGATTCACGATCTCGAAACCCATTCCCTCGGCTGGTTTCCAATACTCTCAGTGTGATACCTGGGAACTTGGATTCCCTTCTCCAGCGTATCTACCCACTACTACACCTCCATCCACTCCCGCAGACGGTAATTTCCCGAATAGTGCCTTCGATCCGTTTGGTCGCAATCAATCAAACCTCAGCCCCGGTCTTTCGTCGAACCCGAAGTCCACACTTCTCCACAACATCTCTCACTCTGCCCCGGACTCCCTATATTACTTTTCCGCTCCCGCGAAGAAACGGAGGCCGATCACTCCCCCCCTCCATCTCCAACCCGAGCCTTTCCGACTACAAGGAAGGCCCCTCATGACAGAATTAATGAAGATGGAGCCTACGCGGTTACAACCGCCGTCTAGTATGGGCACCAAGAGCCGTGCAATACAACAGGCCAAAGAGCAGGAGAATTTGGTTGCTGAGCGGGCGAAGCGCAGTGGAGATGAGCCTCCCCCATATGACTTTTTTGAGTTGATTGGCAAGGGTTCGTATGGGCGTGTTTTTAAAGGGTATGTTGTCCAGACAAGCGGAATGAGAGTGAGCTGAGCTGACAGTCGTATAGGAAAAGCCGTACTACGAATTCCCTTGTCGCAATCAAGATCATCGACATCGACAAAGTGGACTATGAAGAGATGACCACGAAGAACCTCTCCGAGACTCTCAGAGAGATCAGTATCCTTCAGCAATTGCGCGACAGCAAGGCTAGGCCCTATGTAAACATTATTGAAGAAGCGCGGACTGTGCATAATGAACTCTGGATTATCAGTGAGTATGCCAGCGGCGGCAGTGTCCATACCTTGATGAAGCCGACCATGTCTCTACAAAACCCTGGTCTTGAGGAAAAATATATCATCCCGATTGCTCGCGAATTGGCGCTAGGCCTCCAATTTGTCCACGACGCCGGTGTTCTTCACCGAGACCTCAAATGCAATAACATCCTCATCCTCGAAGATGGCAGAGTGCAGCTTTGTGACTTTGGTGTTTCAGGGACCCTAGAACCCGATGCCTCGAAACGATCAACCATAGTGGGGACGCCCTATTGGATGGCACCGGAGCTCCAAAAGGAATGGGTGAAAGAGGCAGACCCGGGCAGCATGATGCGCGCAAACGGTATTCTATATGGCTCCGAGGTTGACATTTGGGCGTACGGCTGCACGATCTACGAGATGGCAACTGGTTTTCCGCCTTTCCACAGGACTGCGCAGTTTAAACTTCCAGAGACAGGAGTTCCCCACTTGGAGGGCGATCGATTTTCAGACACTTTGAAGGACTTCATTGCATATGTTCTTCAACCAAGTCCGCAGGATCGGCCAACGGCACAAAAGATCTCAGAACATCCCTTCGTTGCAGACACTAATAAGATGTATCCTACGGTGATTCTCGTCCAGCTTGTCGAGCGTTATTATCGCTGGGAACAAGGTGGTGGAGCCCGCGCTTCGCTTTTCAATCCCTACGGCGCTCAAGCACCGGATCCGTTGGGGCCCGAAGCGGAAGATGAAGACGACGATTGGACTTTTAGCACGACGGATGAATTTGAAAACAAATTCGTCGACCAGTTTACTGGCCAGTTCACTGATCCATTCATTGATTCTATGAATGACCAAGTTTTAAACGGATTAAGTGCACCTCACCTGGAGGTTACAGAGGATCGATTTGCGAAATTACAGGCGGCCTTCATGGAGGAGTCGGTCCAACGCGGTAAGCGACGACTCAATAAGTTGTTCGATACAAGTGCAACACCATATCGATATAGCGGCCTAGACAGTGATCGTCCTCCCTCAGATCTAGCTCTGCGAGAGTTCAACAACGGCGCTCCCAACCGTGAAACTGTTATCGACTTGGATTTTGCAGCGCCTACTTCAGTTGATGTACCGACCATTGACCTCGGAGAAGTCTCTACTTTGAAAGCCAATCGGATCAATAGCCGGCTCATCCGCGAATTTGAACTGGAAGAGGAAGAATCAGCTTCTTTTGATCAGGATCAAACGGCGCGCCGTGCAACCCAAGACTGGACGTTCCCTACAGCGTCTGTGACTGATCGGCGAGCGACACGTGACTGGACCTTTCCAACAATGCCCGAGCCTGACGAGCCAACTTTAACTGACCAGGATCAACTCACCCGACGAGCAACTCGGGAATGGAAGTTCCCTAGTACGTCCAGCATGTCCGACAAGACAGAGAAACCAAACCGTCGGACTGTTGAATGGACGTTTGATACAGCAATGGCTGAAGCCAATTACGAGCCTTTACCTTCCGATAGTGATGCCCAAATCTCTCGCCGCCGTATGACGAATGAACCCCCTTTACCGACAATGACGGCACCTCTTGAGCAAAACCGTCAAACTCGCGACTTCGTCTTCCCACCGCCTAAGGGTAGCATTGATATAGGGGCAAGCTTTGCTTCATCACCTACTTTGGAACCTGGTTTCATACCGACACTTCGCCATGCCACTACTGAACCTATCCATGCATTTAGCGACTACCCTCCCACCGATTCGTCCCCAGATTCGCCTCTTCGCGCGTCTATGATAGACTTGGATATGGCGAATATCGACGACTACCGCCCTTCCACTGCAGACTCTGTGGCAGCATCAACATACACTGTCGGTTCTCAGTTCACATCCGGTAACCCATTCGACCTCGAGGATCAGATGCGTCTCTCTCAGTCAAACGATCGGTCTTCCTATCACATGAAGTCGCAATCTGAACCCAATCATGCCATCCCTGGGTTACTCACGCCCAACCCTGATGACGCCCAGGGATATGATCCCGAGCACATCTTGCACGAGGCCGCCCTTCATGCTCGCGGCATCTCAGAGCAAGTCCGAGCCGGCAGGCATCCATCGAACAACGCAGGCCACTTCCGCAAACATACCCAACAGGTTTGGGACGGCTGGAACCACGCCGCGGCCTACAACATGGAATACTCTTCCCCCGCATCCGCATCCACGACCACCTCGACTGACGAAGACGAATCCGTTGACGCACTGTGGGATCGATTCGAGAGGCAAATAAATCTGCATCAGTCGGATAACACGTATCAGGACTCGTATGGAGACTTAAGGCGTCCTAGTCTTTCTGTCGGGCCGAACGGTAAACCGATTGTGGATTTTCCAGTACCAAGGGGCCCGGATCCCGAGGCGTTGTTGTTGGATGGGGATCAGGTTGTGCTGAGTAATGGGATTTGGAGGGCGGCGACGGAGTTGAAAGATGGGATTAGGGCATGTAGAGATTTGTTGGGGGCGATGAAACTGGGGGGGATGGAGAGAGTAGAGGAGGAGGAGGGTGTGCACAGGTAGGGATTTTGGTATTTTCCTTTTTGTGCGTTTGTTTTTGGGTGTTTTTATGAGATACCGATGTTAACGATTTAGCTATCCGGCATGGATTTAGGAGCATTAGCGCTGTGGTTTGTTTGGAGTTGGCTGGGATTCCTTGGATTCTTTCTTTAGCATAGCGCTCCTTACGGGAGGACCATATGATTTCAGGATAGGCATCTGAGGTCGAAACTAGCGGCATGACTTGGCCTGGATATTCTTCATGATAGGATGCGTGACGTATATTTATGAAGGCACAAAATATGATTACCTTATTATATATAGAAGTCATTTCTCTTCTCTTACTACCTCAAAGTCCTTTTCCTTTATTCTTTTTTTCTATGCCTCTCTATCTTCTTAGCTATCGGGTTAGCGTTTAGGTTCTGTTATAAAATGATATCTTGGTATCTCTAGGAACTAGAGGTTCTAAGTGTTTCGAATGAGGTTCTTCTTCTGCGTTCAGTCTTCTATTCTCTTCGTATTCTTTAAGCTTTTCGCCATTTTTTTCTTCCCATATTTCTCCACTTTTTCTACTTATATTAAACACCACGGTCACAGAGAAAATCAAGGAGAATATCGAAAAGATTTGGATAGCAGCTAGGCGGATTGAGAAGAGCCACAGAAGGGGACGTCCTTCTCGCCAGATTAAACAACCCTCCACTGGAATCGATCAGCTCCAATCCTGAGCACAAGAAGCAGTTGAAAAATATGAAGTTATAAAATGTGCTGGCTCTGGGTCAAGGCATGGTGGAACAATCAAAGGCCACCGCAAGCACGTAGCTATGGACGAGGTAGTGATGGCGGCATGGAAAGAGAGGTGGCAGCGGGAAGCCAATAAAGTTGACCGGAATGCAGCCACCTGGTCGGGGGGATGGGAAAGCCAACCGCTGCACCTCTATGACGGCCTTCCTAAACACAGTCTTTCTACTGCGTACTGAAGTCTTTGGACTAAATGACTGGCTGGCGAGGATTGGAGTACCGGGAATCACCCCAGGCTGTCCATGTGGGACTGGACGGCAAACCCTCCAACATATCCTGGCATTCTGCCCCGACCATATCCAATCCCGTGCAAATCTTACTTTAAAGACAGGAACTACAGAGCTTCACGAGATGCTGAAGGAGAAGAGAATGGCCAAAGCAGCTGCGCAATGGCTCCTGGAAACAAACATACTTGAACACTTCCAAGTTGCAAAGGCTATTGCAAAAGAAAATACAGGGGACTGGGCCCCCTTCCAACCAACCCAGGCCGTGTCATAATAACCTCTCTGTTGCCTGAGCGGCAGCACTGGCAGATAGGGAACAACTATCAGCTGGTGAAAAAACTCATCATAGCTATATTGGAATGTTTGAGGGTGGGGAAAAGGCAAAGATTTGAGGTATGAAAGTATGCTCTGGGAAAAGGATGAGAGTACGGAATGATGATATAGAAGGTGCGAAGAAGAGGCTCTACGTAGATTAAAACAGACTTCGCAAGATCTCCAGTCACGTCCCTAACAATATCAATCCATTTCACCCTGAGAAGTAGTTAGCATATAAACATATTCTCACGTCTCATCTGAAATTCCCTAATCTATAACTTTGAATGAACCAAGCTATCCAGGTGTTCTCATATTCATATCCTTATACCATCCCCCCCCCCTCGTGGTCTACTCTCTACCATATCGCTACCCCCCTACCCGCCGCTACACCGCCGCTCCCTGCAGTTCTAGGACAGACCGCGAGGCTAAACCTCAAACACCTTCAAAGCAAACAAACAAACTCTCAACGCCAATTGAACGCCATACATGCCCTCTTTCACCCTTGAAATTAAAACCAAAATACATTCTTGAATGAATATCCGTTGTGAGCTTCTAATTGCTATGCATCTTCTTAACCCTCTGTACGCCCTCATACAACGCGCGATCCACGGCCGCCGCAACCGTCAACGTACCGCCAATGACAGCGCACAGCCCGACGAGGAAGCCAGAGAAGGATTTGGAGCGCGCTTCACGGTTGATGACTTTCATGGGGGAAATGTCCTATCCACACCAATCAGTGACATACTCAAATAAAAGGCAAGCTTGGGGCGAGAAAATGCCGGAAATTTGAACAAGAAATAAATGTCATAACATGCATAGGTGATATTGGTGAGAGAGTAGATATGAAGTGGGATGTTTGACTTACGTAAGAAAAGAAAACTCCGGGAATCCCTCCTCTAGCATGAACCCTCTCTTTGTGTCCCTCCTCTTCAGCAGTTCCGCCCGTCAGACTCCGCTTATGGCTCGTGACGCTGTACTGATGCGTCTCAATACTGCCCTTATAATTCCCATCAATCGTAGCTCCCAGAATCTCGGTATGTTTCCCAGACATCGGAGCTTCCTTCTCCCATCCCAAGGGCAGGTAAGCCGTCGAGACCACCTTGATGAAGTACATGTAGTTGAAGGCTTTCTCATCAGTGTGCTGCTCGGTGCCGTCGAGCGGGTTGATGTGGTGGTTTGTCCAGCCCCCGGGCCCGGTGGTGGAGCTGTGGGACGCCTTCATTCGCTGGACTACGACATCGGATAACTGTGGTCCGAAACGAAGATGATGGATAACATGCGTGAAGCTATGGCTGGCCCCATCCTTGAAATAATTGTCCAAGTCATGAACATGCAGATTTCCATTGCTGAAGCTCTTGCCTGGCGCAATATGGAAGTTTCCAATGACTTTGTTGACGCGGATTCCGCCTTCTAAACGGCAGCCTTCTTGGCGCTGGGCATCGAGATGTTCGGCGTAGTGCTCGCGTTCGCACTGCTCGACGCCTTCGCCGCGGCCGAAGGACCAGGATACGCTGGCGTAGGCGTTGCGCACGTCATCGCAAGTGTTACAGCAGCCGGCTTTTTTGGCATCCGCAGGAGGAGGAGCACCGTAGCATTCGCCGCAGTAGTCAGGGGCCAGGTGGAAGGCTTCATCAGCGTGGCTATAGAAATGTCAGTGGAAGGAGACCACAGAAGGGTAGGGAACTGTCGTACAGATCCAACGCCTTGGTTTCCAGAACATGTCCGCCTTCGCTCTCCGGCGCTAGGCGCACTTTGTTGATGCCGTGCATGACTCCCATCTGGATCTCGCCGGAGACGTCCATAACATCGAGGGTGAGGAGCTCGCATGGCATGCGGGGGAACGTGATGTTCATGGATATTTCCATTTTTTCTCCTGCGGACCAAATCTTTAGTATAGTTCCAAGAATCATATACATCCTTATCCTCTCAAATTACCGCCGGGCCACTTGCTTTCTCCCAAGTACGCAATTCCCCAGTCCTTCTGTCCATATTTGAAAATGTAAGCCTACCTCTACCCTTATCCACAATCAACTCCGGCCTCACCACCACCCTTCTATAATCCGCCCATTCGCCCCACGCCAACCAGAATATAATCAACAAGCTGGTTATTGTGACTACTCCGCCAGACGTCGTCCGTACCCTCGCATCCTCGACCGTTTTTGTAAAGGCATCGAGCCTGGTAAACCGCGATTTCGCCGGCATGGTGGATTTGTAATGGTGGAGAGTGCTCAATTCCGAGTTTCACTTTCAATTCGATATATGGTAGGACTCGAAGCTCGTGGCTCGTGGAAGCGTAGCACAGGAAAGATTTCGGAGGAGTGGCAGGGCGGACTGCGCAGTTGGCCCTTTCTAGGGGAAGCAATGCAACAGGAAAGAGAACAATTAAGAGGGGAAGAAAAGGAGTGGAGGTGCACTCATGCGCAGTGCAAAAAAGAACCCGTTTTACATGCAAAAGACAAGAGAAACCAATGTGAGGGGGATCGACTTGCGGTTGATGAGGCGGAAGAAAGTGAATAAAGGCCAGCTATGCGATGATACAGCTCCGTGATAACCCTAGCATGTTCCTGGCCGCTAACCCGCTTATGGTATAGTTTTTTATGGTATAATACAGTCCGTTCGGGCACATCTCTGGCACGCGGGGTCAAGTACAGTAATAAAGCTTACATAGGTGTACCGCAATATAGCTATATAAAGATTCTTCCACTTTGTACCTATATAGCAACTAAAATCCCTTCGAATAACAAAATCAACAAGAATATATCCATAATAATTATCCCAGAATAAAGAAAAAGAATGGGTATCTTCCAACGTCCGAACTTCATGTCTAATGCGACTTTCTCTGCACGTTCGCTAATGCACTGTTCAAAGCAGCAGTAACATCGATGTGGAACAGCGGCCGATTAAGGCCCTGTACAACAGCAATCCTCGAAGATTCCTGATTAGCCGTTCCATAGGCCTTAGCTTGGCTGAGCTGTTTGTCCAGAGAGTCGGCTTCGGAGGAATCTGAGATGCCGTGGCCTTCCTCAATATCATCGACCGCTGAGATAGAGCCCCGAGCTCTTGCTGCGGCACGCTGAGCCTGTTTGTTCTCCCTTGCTTCGGCTTCGGCGGCAGCACTGTTGTCGCCGCCGATCTCCGCCACACTGAATATGGGCCTCCAGCGGTGAAGTCCGGAGCCTTCCGGCTCGGGGGTATAGTATCCAAATCCAGCGGCAGCCAGGGCACGTTTGGTCCAACGGTTATTGATGTGACAGAAGTGCCAGTCGACGGTATCTGGAGCAGCGTAGCGGTCGAGCTGATTGCGCACGTCAATAAGATTCTGAACCGAAGTGATATCGACGTTGTTGACAGATGAAAAGTCCAGAATGATAGCCTTGAGGGTAGGTCGATGGTCGTCTGGGTCGACTTCTTTCCCGGGCCGTGGGCCGGGGTCATTCCATGGTCGGTCTCCGGGCCTGCCATATGTCGCAGGGTTGGTGCGGCGAGTCTTCTTGAAGATAGTAGCCACCAATTCGTCGAGATAATGGTTGGCATTTGGGTAATTAAACCCTTCAGAGAAACGATAGATGAAGATTCCTGGATAAGGGTCGTCAACTTGAATCTGGGGGTTGCTTCCATCATGGTGATCAATCGGCAAGAAAATAGTTCGGACGGAATCTGCACCCTCATTGGGGCTTTTGCGACGAGGGCTGTTTGCACCATTTCCAGAATCTTTGTTCTCATAGGGCGGAGGATCAAGGAGATGATCGCCGATGACGGAATGAACCTTGACTCTGCCCAAGAAGCGACCCCTGGCCTTGAATGCGCGGAAGAGGAAGAGAGCTGCCGAGACGCACACCGTGGTGTAGATCCCGTTCTCAATGGTGCTGAAGACAGTAACGAGAACACCAGCAAAGAATATGGGCACCTCGAGGGGTGAGATCCTCCAGAATTGGTAAACGGTGTTTGGCGGCGTGATCAAATCCCCCACAGCGTGGATAATTACGGCCGAGAGGGCCGCGTTTGGAATGTACCAAAACATAGCTGGAAGAGCGTAGATAGCAAGGAGGACGATGACAGCGGTGATGACACCAGCAAATGGTGTTCGCACGCCAGCCTTGGATTTGATGGCAGTACGCGAGAAGGAGCCAGTCGCAGGGTACGCACCCAATAAGGGGCCCAAGACGTTCGTAACACCGATAGCCACAAGCTCCTGGGATGGATCGATTGTGTAGTTGTTCACTCTGCCGAAGGACTTGGAGATGGATATATGTTCGATTAAGAGCACAATAACAACCGAAGGCAGCTCACCCGAAAACGCTGAGATGAGGTCCGTGGTGATAGGAGGAGCACGTGCGTGTTTGAAGCCTTAAAAAAAAATTGTTAGAGAAGTATACAAGGCCAGGGACGGCTGATCTCACCTCGTGGGACTTTGCCCAAGACATTGAATAGAGGCTTCTTCCGGTGGTTACGGTTCGCCAGGTAACTGATCAGAACATAGAGTAAGATAACAAAAGCAGTCCTGAGAGTACTGATGAAGAAGTACGTCTTCCTCCTGTTTGGATGTCTCTTCGCCATGAAGTTGCAGCCAAAGCGAATCGCATACAGCAAGAAGAGCGCTGTTAACCCAATGGCCGCGTTCAGATTGGATCTTCCGAGATGTTTCAGGATGTTGATAATGACCTTGTAGGGAGGCTCCCGGGTAGAAAAGCCAGTGATACCCATCATGGCCGGAACTTGACCAACAGCAATATTGATAGCGGATCCCGTCATAAATGCACTAATGGCCGCAAGGGTGATGAATTCTACAACCCACCCAAGCCGAATAAGACCGAGGAAAAGGACGATTGCTCCGCCGATGATTGCTAGTGAAGATGCGACTATATCTGCGGGTATATCTGGCAGTTTGTCTGCAACGTTGAGAACAACGTTTCCAGTGACCGTGGATAATACAGCAACAGGCTGGGTATGTGGTTAGCAATCGTACAGGAGCCGGATTCGCTGGATACTACTTACACCAATAGTGATATCTTTAGATGTTGCAAAGAACCAGTAAATCAAGACCCCCATGAATGATGAGTAGAGACCAAACTCAGCCGGAAGCTGTGCCAATTTGGCATAGGCCATACTCTGAGGAACGACGACACACCCCACAGTGATACCTACAGCAAGTCAGCTTAGACAAACCATTGCGATAAGGGGAGGCATGCGAACCTGCGACAAGATCTCCAATGAGCCATTGAACGTTATACCGGGTGATCCAGTGGGCGAAGGGAAATAAACGGATAAGGTAATTCACAATGTCCTCGCCTGAGGGCGTAATTTCGTGGAGCCATTCCGCGGTGGAGGGTTCGTGTTCGACATAGGCATCGGCGCTCGAGACGGAGAAGACTGATTCACCTCGTGTTATACGGTCCGATCCAGTTTCCGCGCGGTAATGCAGGTCAATGCCGAGCACTTTGGCAAGGCTGTGGCCAATCTTTTTTCGAGTAGAAGTCATACTGATGGACGAGTATGCTTGAGAGGGGGATGCCAGAGAAAGAATGGGGTAAGAATCCCAGAAGCAAGGGGGTACCACCGAGCTAATCAGCAGTGACCAGTTGATGCAGGAAGAATATCCACGTGCTGATAAGTCGAATTCCCGTGGGACCTAGATAGTGTGTACAGGCTGGGACTACAAGCTTTGTCAAGAAGCCAGCCCAGGTGCTTGGGATATATAGATTAAGAACAGGAGCTGTCCCACGCACAGTGCCACGCTGAAAAATATAACAGATTGCTTTTTGGTAATTCCTCCCACTGATGGAGTAATTTCCAAAACGCCTCGCTGGGCCAGATCTTGATGAGAGGGACAGGGGGAGGGGGAGAGGAGGGTTGGTAAAAGCCACAAGCCCAGGTAGATGAGTCTGGGGCCTGGCGCAAGATGATGTGCTCTGTTGAACGCACGTTTCCTCTTGAACTTAAAGGTAAGATTGGCAAGCCCGCTCAATATTGGTGGACAAGTTGTCAGATGGCAGGGATATTGCGTGATAGCTGGTAGCTGGAACGAACGCAGATGCAAACAATAGGTTACGCCACTGAGACAGGACGCTGAGACAGGATACTGGAGAGACCATCAAGCACTCCGGGGAGGGGGAGGAGGAGGAGGAGGAGGAGGAGAAGGATTTTAAGGAGGATGAAGGGCGGGGGAGTAGAACCAGAGCCTTGACCAAGCGTTGCAGTGAACTGGAGAAATGTATAATAATAATAATAATAATAATAAGAGAGATGAGACGGACTGAGGAGAGAATGATAATAGATAGAGATAATGGCGACAGCTGACATAATACGGCAAGCTAACTAGAATGGAAGACATTTTCCATTTGGTGGAGACCCTTATTGGTAGTGAGCTTCGGCTTGTAGCGATGAGGAACTGCGGCATTCCCCATACGGTCGGGACTCGGATTAGAATCAGACTCGAGCTTGCTCTGCCTGTTCTGCCTGTGTAGTGAAGGGACGCGATATGGGGGAGTGGTGGAGGGGCAGGGTTACTCGGTTGAGGCGACAAGGATTATACGTCAAATGGTTATGGGGCTTGAAGGATGTGATGGTCCTCAGCCAATTACAAAGCAGCGAGTATCGCAGCACCCGAATTGCGTGCTCGACAGCAAAGATGTCGTTTGGTCTTTCAGGTCGAGCACGCCAATCCACAAACGCTGTATTTCCGATGATTTTAATAGACCCCCCTCACAAAATTCTCCTTTGCAGTGTCATCGACCATTGTATGCTTTTGTCTTGGAATATTGACGAGTCCAGGGCTCACTGCAAAGCTGATATTCTTTCTTCCAACTGAAAATTGACCTAACAGACCCATCTCTCCAGCGGATCAGCTAAAGGAAGCTTGGGATTAGCTAAATCTGCCCTCTTAGCCCCAAGCCAGTTGCGGAGATCGAAAGCACGCTTGAAAAAGAAAGGATGACGTATCGAAGGCGACAAAGCTCGTGCTACTCAGTAGTGTTCCATCTCCATGTTGTACAGTCAGTAGTTTCGGTAGTTGTTGGGGCCTGTATTTATCAGTATGGCATCAAATCGTCAGACAAGTGTTAACGTGACAGGACAACAATGTAGTAAGGCTTGACGGCGGAGATGCCTGTTGCTGTTCCAATCTCCAGCGGTGGTAGGCCTGTAAGCGGGATGCTTCACGTGGAGGACAAAGATATTTCCTTGGTGATGTGAGAGATGTGAGAGATGTGAGAGATGTGAGAGATGTGAGAGATAGAGGCGCCAAACACTGGTAAGGTTTGTGGCAGCATGGTTTTCAGGGCTGGGCACAGCAATTCCGAGGTCGCAATAAGCTCATGCGTCTTCCTTTTCGAAATTCGTTCCAGAGCCAAACAAACCACTGTGCCTTGGCGGTCCAAACGCCGATTGGGTGCGCCATTAACATATGCACGCTTCGTGAGGATTTTGGATGAATTATAATCTATTACAAAATAGCATAATATGTCCGGTGTCGGAAATTTATACGACGTCAATGGGTGTTTATGGCCAATGGATTTTATGGCCAATGGGTTTTATGGCCAATGGATTATATGGCCAATGGGTTTTATGGCCAATGGATTATATGGCCAATGGATATTTGTGGCCCATGTCACGTGACTGAAGAGCCGCAACGCGCCAAGCCCTTTTGTGTCTCCCGCTCTCGCGTTTCAGGGACGCCGTGAACTGTACACATTCACCACCACAAAATGCCTCGCGACAGTCGCCCCCAACGTAGCTCCATGACGAATCTCGACATGCTTCTGCTCAAAGGTCCTCCTTCAGGCGATGTTGAGGGCGGCCTTTACCGGTTGCGGTATACCATTCTCACTCAGGGCGTCCCCGCCAATAGTGAGGGCATGGTGAGTTCCCGCTGTACATCTGTTATCGGTTGATCATTCCACCTCAGTGCGCCCCACTTACTTTAGGCCTTTATTCAAAGCGATCTTTGTCACTGAGTTTCTCTTGACTAACTCTACTCTCACAGTCTGAACTCCGCATCTACTTATGGCTCATCCTCCTCAATGCCCCTCCTATCCGCACTGACGTCTACCTCGACCTCGTACGCCAAGGTGCGTCACCCGCCCACGCCAAAATTTTAAACGACGCTTTCCGCACCTTTCAAAGCGACCCTCTCTTCCGTCGCCGTGTCACCCAAAATAGCATCACGCGCGTTCTGAATGCTGTTGCTTGGCGGCTTAACGATGCGCACGAAGCGCGCGTTAACGGTTGGCAATCACCACCAACCTTATCTACTTTTGGCGGTAGTCCCGAATCAACCACCCTTCAGTCCCACATCTCCGTCACTACCGGCGGCCGAACTGAAGCTTCCACCACTAACGATGCGGAGCAGATTGGTTATGTACAAGGAATGAATGTTCTGGCCGGGCCTTTCCTCTACGCAGCCAGAAGTGAAGTGCAAGCGTTTGTCGCTTTTGAGAGGCTCATCACACACGAATGTCCAGGTTATGTGAGAGGCTCAATGGAAGGCGTACACAAGGGTCTCAAGCTCGTGGACACGGTGTTGGCAATCGTGGATGAGAAACTCTACTCTCACCTGATGAGCAAAAGCATGCACGCCGCAATCTGGGCTTTTGCATCTGTACTTACTATGTGTGCTTGTACTCCGCCGTTACCGGAAGTTCTGCAGCTGTGGGACTTCTTGTTTGCTTACGGTCCTCATCTGAACATCTTGTGCATTGTGGCACAATTGATCCTAATCCGCGACCAAATTCTTGAAAGCCCAAGGTGAGAAGAAAACCAACATCTCTATTACATGGACTGTTGCTAACCCTCGCCCAGTCCGAACCAAATCCTTCGCTCCTTGCCTCCGCTTCAGGCCTCCAAGATCATTCAGGTGGCCACTTCATTTGCTGCAAAGATTCCGGAGCATATCTACGAAGAGATCGTCAACCATGCCAAGTAATCTGTCCATGTGGTTGGATTACGAAAAAGGGCGATAAAAGAGGGTTTCTGTTTTTCCTTGGGTTTAATGACGGACTTCCACGATCACGATTTATGATTACTACGACCAATGAGTAGGAGATGCATCAAGAATTATAATAAATAATAATAATAATAATAAATAATATGACTTGAGAATTGATGAGGGCTGAGGAGACTGACTGACTGCACCTGCGACTACAGGTGAAGGTGGGACAAATTTTTCCAATACTGAAAAAATATACTACAGACTCGGTCGACATTGAACTGCACTTTCGAAATGACTTCGGTGTCCTCGACTTTCAGTGGTGCCACTTACGCCTGCTGCGCAATGATCTGCAATTTGTCATCAAAGGGTGAAGTGGAAACACAATATAATCGAACCGGTACCTTCAACTCAGTTAGCCAAACGGTAGCTCGGGCTTGGCTGCGTGGACATGAGATACATGAAATGCGAAGATAGAAAGATTGAAAAGATGAAATAAGAGCACGAACACATGTATCCGGACTACAAGTATTCCTCATGCAAGCTTGGTCAGCAAAAGTCGAAAAAAAAATAAACGTCAAGAGATATGCGGTGGTGGCACCCGGGATTACTGAAAAACCATACCTGAGCTCCCTGATAGAGACAGGTCAGCTTGGGTGAGAGCAGGATGACCTACATTGCTCACACCATCAGTTGTCTCAATGGAGAAGAGCACGCCCATTGGGATTTTAATGCAAACTTGATGGGCAACTTCCGTATCCCAGGCCAGAGATCTCCAATCCCCCCACAACAGCGCCACTGCGCATGCAGTCAGCCTGTTACTCGATTTAATATGCGGTTCTAGAAGAGATGAAGAGCGGTTCGGATGAAAGCTTTTGCAGCCACATCGCCTGGTGGACCCGCGACCTCATGGAGATATTGGACGGTGGATTGGGCGATAAAATCACCCCGTCACAGCTACACCTCGAGGTCGAGGCCCGGTTTCATCTTTATCCTAGTCTTCGAGCCTTGGCCTGTGGAGGATCTTTCTGGTGCCATTAGCCATCTGTGCTCTAGGTGCTGATGTCGCTCATACTAGGACTACGAACTCCCCCACGGCGAGGGTTTCTAGGTGGTGAGGAATATGAGATTAGGGTGAACGCAGAGTTGAAACGAGTGAGCAAGCAAGCAAAGGACCTCCGGGATGACTGGATTTCAAGTTTTGGGAGATAGGGTTCTATGGATGTGGCTTTCGAGGAAAAGGAGCGTGGTTTGGTGATATAGTTAATAGAGTTGGATTTGCTTTACGGTAATCGTGTTGATCTGATTGTTTGTTCTTCTGAATTTCAAAATGACTATTTGATGTTGGTGAATTACTGCTTCCTGTGCCGTCTTTAATCAGAAAAGTATTTCGCTTTCAGCATTGCAGCGTAAACCTTGGTCTTGTTACCTGTTCCGGAGGCTGGAGCAATTTTGACAGTTTTCGCGTTCTGGGAGTGAATATACACCCTTGAATTTTTTTTGGCTCCAATATATTTTATTGTTGGTTCCTCTTTTCTTACGTAATTTACCTATGCATACCACTCCTACTTCTCTTACACCTACTCGATAGTTCAAAGTACAACTTACCAAGAATTACTTCCTAAGCGACTGTGAATTGGGAATGTCTTTCACTTATATAACACTTTCTCAAAAATATAGCCTTGGGGGACGTCTTCACATGTTGTGCACCAGGGGTCTCTTATGGAAATTGTTTGAGGTCCCTTCATATGGGGAGGAGGCGGTTCGGTTCCTGATTCGGCTCACTAAGTAGAAACGCTGATTCAACTGCCTAGCGCATTTCATATTTCGTTTTCAGCCGATTGCCTTATTCTTTGATAAGTCACTGTATCATGAGCCCGAGGAGGCCACTGAATAGTTTGAAAATGCATATATTGCAGATCTAAATGCTGTCTGCCCATGTATCATGTGTTTCGTTTCAATAGTAACTTCTATATGCCCAAACACACCAACCTCCCCATACAACGCTACCAACCAATCCCAAAAAGCTATATGTATATACAAGAAAATATCGACACCCAAGCGGGTAGAATCACGAATCAGGTCCAAGCACGGCTGGATTTGTGTGGTGTCTCCTTCCTCTTCCCATAACTTCCTCACCATAACCCTTCAGCATCCTTCCTCAAACCAACCCACGTCTATGCCTCCCAAAATGCCTTCTCACACTTCCTTTACCATCCTGATTCATCCCAGGCCACTGAAAGCTTCCCATACCCTTAGTCGCTGTCGCAGCCGGCGGCGCCGGACCCTTCAGCGAGGTCACCACTGGCTGCTGACCTGGCGCTTGGCTTGTTGGCGTTGAACCGGAAGGAGTAGGGACAACGGTTGGTTGCTGAGGAGCGTTTGTGACGGCGGGGTTGAAACCTCCGGGGACGTTTGGGCCTGGACTTTGGTGTGGACGGTTGGTGGGGCGGCCGGTTGGGCGGCCGGTTGGGATGCCGTTTAATGGTGCGCCATTGCTGGAGATGATGATGGACGAGACGCTGAAGCTCGGAACAGCAGGGGGTACTCCATTGCTAGGGAGGATGATGGATGAGACGCTAAAGCTTGGAACCCCATCGCTAGGGACGATAACGGAGGGAACTCCCTTAGTCTGCCTAACTGTGGTAGAAAGGGTGGTGTGAATGGTTATAGTGGTACCAGAACCGGGGAGACCGGAAGGTGAGGGTAGGGTTGGTGGCTTGGTGGATGATGGGCGTCCGGGGACCTTGGTAGACGATGGACCTCCCGGAACTTTGGTAGACGATGGACCTCCCGGAACTTTGGTAGACGATGGACCTCCCGGAACTTGCGCACTGGAAGACGGCGCGGGCGAGCCGGAGCTACCGTCCTGTTGGTACACCTTCAACGCGTTGATGGTCCAGAAAGCTTCCTTGAAGGCCGTGGGGTTGTTTTGGACGTACTCTTCGCAGGTGTTGGCTTTCTCCGCGCAAGAGCCGGAGCTCCAGACCTTTCCGGCCCAGTCTCCGCAGAAGGTCGTGTCGAAGACTATTTGCTGCTGCTTGAAAATGGAGGGGATGTCGCAGGCACCGGCGAACTTGGCCGCTGGCTGGCCCCAACCACTTGGGTTGGGAGAGTCGCCCAAGACATCCTTGGGGATCGAGCCGCGGGGGAAGAAGTAAACGCTGATGGCTTCGTCGGTCCACTGTGTAGCATACACACCGCCCTTGTTGCTATTCAGGCCAGTTCCATATGTCTTCGGGTCATCCGATTTGATCGAGCAACCAGCATTCTTGCTCTGACCTTTGGCATCGACATCGCAGTTGGGAGTCTCAACTTTGCCAGCGAAACCTCCACCACTGGAGCTAATAGAGCAGCCGGGTCCCGTATGTAGGGTCATGGCATTGACTTTCTGTTCGTTGACACCTTCCAGAATGTCGATCTCGCCGCTGGACAAGATATCAGAATCTGCTTGAAGGTAAATACTTAACACCACTCACCTCTGAGGCCATGATGGCCCGACCATCCAGAAAGCGGGCCATGTACCGCAGCCCGTGGGCATGTGCTCCACGTCCAGTACCACCAAGCCGCTGTTATAGGTTTTTTTGCTGTTCATACGGATGCTGGGGCGACCGTTAGGGGCCTTGTTGGTGTGGTCAACACCCCAAGATACGGCTCCAGAAGAAGTAGAATTGATGAGGCCGCTACTTTTAGCAGTGGCTTGGTCGACGAATTTGACGAAGCCTTAATCAGTTAGGTAACCAAAACTTGCGGAGTATTAATAGGAGTATATACCATTGGTGGGATCATGATCAGTGAAAAACTCAAACTGGTTATAGAAATCTTTCATATAGTCGTCCTGCAACGTATAACCAGCTATGGAAAGATGGAAGAGGGCAGCGCCCGAAAGGAGAGTAGAGAAAAACATAGTTTCAAAAATGAGTGACTGAAGCGTACAAGCCGCTATCAAAGCAGGGCTGCAAAGCAAAAAGAAGAAGAGAAGAAGAGAAGAAGAGTAGAAGAAAAAGGACTATACTCAGAGCCGATAGCCTAAGAGAACGGCCACAACGGGGTAGACAATCTATATAGGATCTGGAGTACAGCGGCCCTGCCACTGGTCTGCGGATGTAGCACCCTTCGCACCATAGTCTCGCTCGATTCGACGTTCAGGGGAGCGTACCTGAAGCCAGTGAAGCCCTGCTCATGTGAATCCCTGTCTAAGATCTGTTTCAATTGTTGAACCAGAGCCATGCACAGCAAACTCAGGCGCCATGGGTTACGCCGTAGCCATAGCACATCTGGATCACGGCACGCTTCTATCCGCGACGTTACGAACCGGCTTCTGATAGGCACCTGAGGCCTTTGTCAAGCTGCTCGGTCCTCCCGAAGCCCTGGGATGGTGTTTCAAGGACATTATTCATGTTCGGCTGGATGGGGTGAATTGGGCAGTAATTCGAAACAGCAAAACGGAAATTTCAAGTGCCAACCTCGTATGACCGCTTTATCGGCGGCAATATGCACGGGAGGGGGGGGAATAAGGAAGAAACGAGAGGTCAATGTGGTGATGGAGAGTACAGTGTTGAAACACGGGGGTTGAAGACGGACGTTATTTCGAAGGCTGATTCGTCCAAGATCTACATCCAGCCGCGCGGCTGAGACCACTAAGAGAGCCCTACAGCGATTTTCGTCATGTAAAATCTTGTCTAATACAGTATTTTCTGCATACGCCACACCAAGACGAGATATAAATTACGGTGGTAGGATGCGTAGACTTCAAGTGGCTGTACAGAATGCGCAAACCGAGTGTAGCGTTTCAATCCATCTGAAACGGGTTCGGAAGTCCAATCAACCGTACGATTCATCAGAACCATCAACTTCTAGATCTCTATCGCATAATATTATCACCAGGGAAAAGTAATATAACCAATGGACACCTGCTCTTCCGTTACGGTGCCAAATTCGACAGTTTTCCAACAGCCACACCTGTGGCGGAACTCCTGGCGGGCACATCACCAAATATCATGCCCGACTCTGCAAGTTGTGCATATATTCCGAACACTTCTCGCTCAAGAGGACTTCCATTCTCATTAATTCCACTCTATAAAAGCCCTAAATTGCCCCCAAAGTCCGAAGACTTGTATCCGTTGGTCACGCGGTACATAAACGAGGTCCCAATCCCCCCCTCCCAGAAACAAAACACGAAACCGTTTCACGGTCAACCTTTTTCGCAAGCGATCATCAGGCATCTTCATGCCACCGCCTACAACATCCTGTCCGTAAGAACTCCGTTTGCCATACCTGACGGGGTAAAATACTCCTTTCGTGAAGACTCAGCCCACCAGTTTTGTAGAGGTTTGCTCATTAGCGGAGGTACGTGTGAATTGTTTCTCGTGTGTATATCCGGAGTTATACGGAAGGACGGAGGAGAACATATGCGGAGTTACAAAGACGGGGCGCCTGACTCAGCATGAGGTTTTGTGGAGGGATTCTGCTTCGTGATGCTCTTAGAGTGTGGTACAATGCTTATCAGGGCGCAACCGGTAGCGGAGAGTCAGATATAGCCCGGGACAGAATGGCCCCTTCTGTGGGAGTAACCAACGACGGAGTCTGACATTCCCCATCTTTCTATAAAACTGGCATGATATAATCAGAGGATGTTTGTAAGATGATATCCTTTCTAAATAGCTAAACGGGCTAGTGAAAGATCGTTAAGTTGAATGGGAACAACACCATATTCTGGTCAAGTTTTATTCCTTCCGCCACCGAAATATATGATCGTATACATCCACTGTATTCGAGTTTCCGATCGAACGTCAACATAGGATTTCTATCAATCATGGGGCGTAATAGGTCATGTTGGTGGACCTCCTACTTTTACACTTCTGGATCTTCGCAAAGTCCGGCAACATTTTTTTCTGATTCAGAACACTATACAGCGAGGAAGTCTGGCCAGCCCTCTCATTTATTGTGATTGCAGGATTCATGGTATCAGAATCCCGGGTCGGCCTTCTATGGGTAAGTGTCTTGTAAGCCTGAGTTGAGAGAGAGGTGATATGGAACGAAAATGTATGTAATGTATGTATTGTATGCATTGTATGTATGATTGCGCATTGTATTCTCTTCTTATCTGTCGGCTACGAGGGATATTAAATACATGAACAGGGCGCCAAGACTCATGTGACCTTCCAGTCTAACATGTCTGAATCTCCTCTTGAGTGACTCGCCCAAGGTGTCCGCGGACGTATCATATATACTCACACTCAGCTACAAATAGGCTTCTTAGACTAAGTGTTTAACTAAATTATCTCTCTATTATCTCCTTCGTTTGCCTCTATAGCTGACTTGGATAACATGTTTGTTCTCTCGTGCAATTATAACCTCCGCAAACATAAGGCGTGCCTGCTTCACCGCGTTCTAATTCTTTAAGCTTACCCTCATTTTTTCCTATTTGCGCCCTTTTGTGCAGGAGGGAGTAGCTAGTTTCTGTCTTGTGTCAGCATTTATTCGGGAGGTTGTGTCTCCAGTTTCGTACTGCTTATCTCTATGGAATAAAACGGTACTGTTACTTAATGTGGAAGATAAAAGAGTAGGGAATTAAGGAAAGTAAGATTGAGGAAGAAGACAATAAAAGTCAGATATATAAATAGGAATGATTAAGAAA
>ML993873.1:0-29011 GCA_010093945.1 Delitschia confertaspora ATCC 74209
GTATGCGCTTTCATAGCTCCATGCATACTGTCCAAAATAGAGTGCCGTGAGTAAATGCGCTTGGACGTGAGGGATACTACATCCAGATTCTTCATGCATCCATTGTGCAGCTGCAAAGTACGCTGCCCCTGGACCCTCATACAGAAAGGGTAGTCGCTCCTTATGCTCGCATACCTCTCCGAGAGCAAGTACTAGGAGGACTATCATGTTTCTTAGCGATTTGGGGACTGGCGGTTCTTTTAAGAGTGGTTCCAATTGTGGTTTCAATATCGGCCTCGCTAGGTTTGGCAAGGCTGGTGATTTCACTGGCCGTAAGTGAAGTGGAACCGCAGAAAGAGGACGACGGATCTCTTGAATAAATAGGTCAACGTCATGCCGGAGCTTAGAGCCGTGCAACATTGGATGTACAGGATGGATGCTAGCCATATAGCTCTGGTAGAACGTCCGAATAGATTTCTCGGTAAGATCTAGGTCGTTGAACGGGACACGCCTGACAACCCCATCTCCTGTATCTGGCTGATATTCTAGAGGTATTCCTTGAATCTGGAAATCTTTCATGCACGGCCACTTGAGAATACCCAGAAGGTTAGGAATAGAATGAGGAGAAGAAGCAAGAGGAGGTAACATTGTAATCGTTCAATCCAGCTGTCGGAACAAGATTGCAAGAACATTTACAGAGAACAAGGCACAAAAAGGAATAATATAATGGCTTTCCTTCAGCCATCTTAAGCCTTCCTATTCAAACACTGTCCAATAAGCCACCCTCTTTTCATCAACTCGTATCAACTCGCATCAAATCGCATTAACTCGCATCAAATCACATCAAATCGCATCCCTCCCTTCTTCAGGCTAGACGATTGCACGGATCCACTCCTCTCGGAAGGCAAGATGTTATGAACGTCCTCCAACAAGCCTCAATTTCACATTTATGCGTCAGGGGTCCATGTTCTGCATATCCGCGTTCTTTGGAAGCCGCAGTTCAATGGCTCAATTCGTTTCAACTATCCTATCTACGGACACCGGTCAAGTCTACTTGGCATACAGTACGCGTCCAACCCGCATATGCGCCTTCAAACCCGCCATAAGACTTGCCCCGCCCATTACTCTTCATTCTGCTCATTCTGCTCATTCTGCTCATTCTGCTCATTCTGCTCATTCTGCTCATTCTGCTCATTCTGCTCATTCTGCTCATTCTGCTCATCAATTTTGGGAAGAACCATCCTCTCAGTCCTGGAACAGTTCTAGTGGTTTCTTTGTTTTACTTTTACACAATGATATGTTTACCAAACGAGGATTGGGTTGTTAATAGCGATTTCATTCATTCTAGGAGGTTTAATTTGCTCGTGGCTCGCAGCTCGTGCTCGGTGCTACGGCTAGAAATTGGCCGTCCATAAAGACGATTCGATTTCACCACGCCAGGCAGTTCCGCATTTTCACTTCCTTACCACATCTCCACAACAGACCCAGAGTCTTCAACGGGACTATTTATTTTCGCTTTGACAGGAATACATAGAGGTTGAGTTGCTCTTAGTTTCTCTATGTTTCACTCGTAGAAATTGTGCTGACGACTCTTTACTGGTGGAGGGTACAATTTGCTCTAATTGCGGTTAGCCTTTTATAGAATAAAGGAGATATCTCTTGCCAGTTTTCCTGGGCTGGGAGGCCACGAAGACCCGCCCGTAGATGTATAAGTGTAAAAGCGGCCATTGGGATAAACGACAAAGTACACTTCAGCGTCGTTGTCTTGCCACAATTCGCTACATCTCCCACCGAGGGTATGGATTCGTTTTCGGAAGTTCTTGTTTGAGCCTCGCCTCGAATTTGCTTCTGCAACTCTTGATTGTCTTTTAGATAACATAGGTGAGAAGTGGTCATTTTTAGGAGCCTGATTACAAACTGATTCCCGTTTACAGGTTACAAAATAGGCTCCGTTTTACAGGTTACACAACTGGTTCCTGGTTTGGAGCTTGCAGCCTCTCAGAGGAGATGCGTAGAGCTCCAGGGGTGTCACAAGCATTGAGCGCTTAGGCCAGCTCCGTCCACTCTTGAGCTGCGCAAGATGAGAGATAGTGAGTAGCTCTGCTTGAGCATAAGGTATAGTAAATCCACGAGCTAGTATCTCTCTGGCGGTTGCAAAATACGCTGACCCAGGGCTCTCACTACCTGAATGCAAGTCGGGTAATCGCCCCTTATGCTCGCATACCTCTCCGAGAGTGAGGACTAGTAGGAGGATTGCGTCTCGTTGGGTTGTGTTGGCTGATGGTTTGAACACCTGTCTCTTTTTCCCTTCCCGTACGTGACCTGGTATTGCAGAAGGAAGGGGAGGAGGGTGGGCATTCAGCTCTTTAATCCATGATTCAAAATCAGTCTTGAGCTTGAAGCCGTCCAATATAGGATGTACAATATGAATATAAAGTACATAGCTCTTGTAGAGTCTCCAAATGGTTTCACTGGCAAGATTTAGATCACCTTTTAGGACGGACCTTACAATGTTTCGTTCAAACGAAGCATACAGCTTCCAAATGGACCCTTCACTTATAAGCCACCTCACTTTTTGCTTCAATTAGCTGATGCTGATCGTATAGCTTTATCAACTCGCATCAACTCATATCAAATCGCATCAAATCGCATCGAATCGCATCAAATCGCATCAAATCGCTTGCCTCCCTTCTTCAGGCCAGACTATTACACAGATCCACTCCTCTCGGAAGGCTATATATTATGAACGCCCTTCAACAAGCCTCAGAAGTCCTTCACCGGTTCCCCTCTTGTACATTCTTTCCCTATATCCTTACATCAATATTCCTTAGCAGGCCCCACCCGTACGACAATGCATGGCTTATCACCCGCAGTGTTCACCTGTGCGGTGTTCATCTCTACAGTGTTGACCAGTCTGCTCGGCTTTGCCCAGATATTCCGTCCCTGGGATTCAAAGTCACCTGTTTGGGTATTGAAGTCATGGTCTAGTGTAACGCAGCGAAACTTCCTTCTATTACTCTCATACTTCACTGCCTTCCTCGTTGCTGTTCTTGTCCTTTTTGGCATCTGGCAGGGATTTACATCGCATATTGCCCTCCAGTTACTGTTAGAGCTGTCCTGGTTGAACGGGCTTAGTATTGAGGTTTGTACCAACTCATTCAGAAAGAAAACTACTAATAAGAACACAGGCCGTCCTTATATTCCGTTTATCCCGCACAACAGGGATATTCCATATACTCGTTCCCGTTATCATTGCTATTGCTGGCTTACTTCAAGCTGTGGGCTTTGCAGTCTTGTTTTATGATAACGATACCGGAATATATGTCGCTTTTTCCGGAAGCTGCCTATTCCATATATTTGCCGCAGCTCTAGTAACTTACATCCTCTTCAAGTATAAAGCCGTCAGGCACCGAAAGTTGGTGTTTATTAAACTTACCTATGTATGTGCGGTTGGTGGCTGTGGGTTTATACATATCAGCGATAAAGACACGTTCTTTCTAGTAAGTTAGCCACAGACATAAGGTTTTTAGATTAATTTGAATAGACAAACTGTATCCTGGAATTTTGCGTGAACGTCATTCTTCTTCTACTTCTTCTTCTTCTTCTTCTTCTTCTTCTTCTTCTTCTTACTCCTATTAAGAAACATAAGGAAAGGAATGAGCGCTCTAACTGGATAAGCCGCTACCTGGATATCGAGAAGATCAACGTAAGCAACGCAGAGAGAGGGTGAGTTCTAGGCTATCTTCTCTGCTCTAGAAGCTAACTGATATGGTAGTCCCTCGGTGCAATATAACTTGCCTCCCGCGCCTCCACCCACGCCACAGAATGAATTTTAAAGTGCGCAGCACTTTCAAGTGCTGGACCACCCTGCAGCAAAAATCAACACGTGTATAGATAGAATGTAAAATGAGGGCCGGAAATGCTCCGCCATAGAAGAAAGCATGGCAGATCTTCTTTATTCGATTACAAGCCTGGAGGATCAGATGTGTTTCATTCTCAATTTGCTCGCTGTGTATCCCGCTTGTCCATTCAAAGTTATGGACTCCTCCATATAATAATCACCAAACCGATTATATAGCTTTTCAACTATCTCTTGCGTGAGATCACCAGGGGCAGGGGTAGGTCTCCATGTAGAGAAATAATTAGGATGCTCAATGCGTTATTCCATCTATGCACGTGTTGATCTTCGCTGCAGGGTGGTCCAGCACTTGAAAGTGCTGCGCACTTTGAAATTCATTCTGTAGGACGGTCCGTGCTAGGCGGCGTTTAGGTCCGGTGATGATGCTGAAGAGTTTTGTAGGCACGTGCTAACTGGTTTGTGCATGAAGGTTGGCCGCGGCCCCTAATATTGAGGCGTAGCCCGTTACACATGTATGGTCTCGGCTTACACAGTGCGAGCACTCCACAACTTCGTACTCCTACTTCTAGAGCACCAAAGAAGGGGACGAAAGGGCACTAATCGTTGTGCGAACCCAAAAACTTTCTTTTTGTTTTTGTAAGCAGAATGAGGTGAAGACTGGGTAGTGAACAGGCTGTATTGTTCTGGTGATCATGTTCGGTCTTGTCCTCAGGTCTAATGACTGTTGAGTATATATACATGTATTGTGTGCTGAGTTAGCAGCAAGCTGCTCCTACCATATGCCGTCTCGGCTTACAGTTTTCTCTTTCTCTGTTTTCTTTTTCTTTACTTTCTTTCCTTTTTCTTTGCCTAAAATTGGGGGCCAGCTTTGCAACAAAGCTGAGACCTGGAGCGGGGTGATGTGACGGCTCACATGCTTGCATAGGTTGGATTGGTTGTCTTGGGTAGGTTGAACCACTTCTTAGTGAATGGTGAACACGTGCGTGGTTGGCAACTCTGTTGGGCCGTTTAATCACTAGTGCCCAGACGATATCTATCTAAGACTTGCTACCTACCCCTTCCTCCTCCTTCTTCTTTATCCTTTTCTTTCATGAAGTTATCCATCTGGGTAATCAATATAACGATTGGCCTTCTCTTGCGCAAGACTTTG
This sequence comes from Delitschia confertaspora ATCC 74209, assembly GCA_010093945.1. Classification (NCBI taxonomy): domain Eukaryota; kingdom Fungi; phylum Ascomycota; class Dothideomycetes; order Pleosporales; family Delitschiaceae; genus Delitschia; species Delitschia confertaspora. The sequence continues at coordinate 4,989 of ML993873.1, forward strand.
ATACCCTGTACGAATCTTCTTTTAAAAACAGGTACCGCAGAGCTTCAGCAGATCTTGAAGGAGAAGAGAATAGTAAAAGCAGCTGCGTAATGGCTCCTAGAAACAAACATATATAAACACTTCAAAGTTTCAAGGGCGATTTTAAAAGAGTGTTAATACAAGGTCAATTGGGCTTAAGTTCTTTTATTGGCAGAAGACTTAATGGCAAATTATACGAAGTGCTGAGATTATAGAGTACTTCCACTTTCCCCTGTATCAATTCTCTTCTTTTTAACCTCCTGTTTCCTTTACCTTTGAATTTCTATAGGAGCGTTTAACGCCACTGCCCCGTCCCCCGCTCGTCTTATTTCCTCCTTTAAACGTAATCTTTTGACAAGCTTCGTAGGGTATTATATTTACAAACAATACTTCGATACTAGAGTTAGGTATTTTATACTGTAGTTCAAGTCATGCTTCATTTGAGGCTAAAAATTCGAAATGCTTGCTTACCCATGCATTATAAGAATAAGAGAGTACTAGTGAGTTTGAATATATATTCTTTTCAGGAGACGCGTTAACTCCTGTATAAATAAATAATTGACATTGTTAAAGAATGTCAGGTTCAGTGCAAGTATAGGATGACACGTGACCACTAGTCAGACTACTACCTCGACACGAGTGCCCGCACATACATAGGAGCAGACCAGCTACAATACTCTGCTCCTCAATCAATACAACAACTTTCCTACTCTCCCTTACCTTCCCGTATTTCAATGACACTTGCATCGGTCATGTGGTATACAAGAGATTATTTTTCAATAGATATCAATCCATAATATTCGCCCTATCCTACTCAAACAGATCTGCACCTTTAAGATTCTAAAACCCCATATAAACCTAAACCCTAACTCCAAACTCTCATCCGTAATCCCTCTGCACTACTAACTTCAAGACTCTGCAATCCCCTCCTGGGGCGCCAAACAACCCAGCCCACCCAAGCTACGGCATAAAACACCACACCCCCCCAAACATCCCCAAAATCGCAATCATAATCCCAATCAACTCCACTCCCGCCTTAATCTCCTGTGGATTTCCCTATCCTGTCATTAGCATAACCGATAACATTTTCCCTCTTTCTTACCCCGAAAAAGAAATGAAAAGGATCACTTACAACCAACCCCCCAAATTCCCCAACTATCCCCCTAGTAAAATTTCTCTCCGCCTCCACCACTGCAATTTCACTCCAATTGCCACACTCAAGATTCAAACTCGCGTTCCGCATCATAGGTGGAAGTGCAAGAGCGGCGGAATTTAGGACTCGGGCGACGGCGATGGAACCGCTGGGCGAGAGTTGGAGGTAGGCGCTGCGGTAGGTGGAGTTGGAGGCAATGGTAGAGAGGTTGGCGATATGGGCGTAGAGGAGGCAGGACGGAGAGTTGGGGTTTGTGGGTATAGTAGGGTTTTGGGTATTTTGGCGGAGGAGGATATCGGCGGTTGTGGGGTGGATGAGGGAGAAGGAGAGGAGAAGAAGGGTTGGGAGGAAAGTATGGAGCATTTTCGATGCGTGCGTTCGGTTTGGATTTAAAAGGTTGATTTAGATGAGGGCATAGAGATTTCCAGGAAGCTGTCGAGTGGTAGTCGGGAGCAGATTGATAACGAGATATTAAGAGATGTATCGCAGCAAAACGTAAATTGTGTTCAGTTCGATCCTCTCAATAGATGTTCCACATAAACTCCAAAAACCCTCAAGGATTCGCAAGTGACCCAGTCACTTTAAAAAAAAAATAATAATTTTATAATTGAACGAAAAGAACAAGAAAAATCGAGGAAGGAAAGCAGAGCGAGCTATCCCACGCGAAGAGAGAGGGGCATCGCCATGTATATAAGCGCTGGAGGCTGGAACGCCAGGGGTCGCTGCAGCCACGGCGCTTGAGACACGAGATGCCACATGGCCCTGGTTCTGAACCACCATTAGTCGCAGCGTGCAAGCGCCTTGTCACACTTAGATGTCGATTTCATGCTTTGCGGGAAATGTTGATTTATTAGGGGTTTGATTGGTTGGAAGGTGGTGTTAGTGAAAGCCTAAAAATTAATTGAAGCTGTGGATTTTGTGATTGGTCGGTTTCGCTGCATATCCGTGTGATGTTCGTTCCCAACACCCCCTTGCAGAACTGTGGGATACGCATTCATTCTTGTTGATAAGCTATACTAACAGAAACCGCATAAGTTCTTCGACGAAAATGTAACTTTTACTAAGCCGTTCAACATAGTCTTGGACTTCGTCCAGTTCGGTATGTTGAAGATCTAAGGTATCTTCGGAACCGTACATTTAGGACGTCCATTCGGGTTCTGAGAATTGCACTTCACTTTATCGTCCATGTTAACTCTCAATCATCGTTACTACCCCTACCCACAAAGCCAAAAAGTCGAATTCGCCCCCCTTCCGGTCTCGCAACTCCATCAAACAATGACCACACCCCCAACTCTCGCTCTCATGGCCTCCGCCATCTCCCCATGCATAAATCCATGCAAATATGCCTCTCCCAAAAGCTCATGGATTCTACCATCTCTTCCTCTAAGTATAAACGGCACCCTACCACCTTGAAGCATCCACACCTTATCACCAACAACGGCCCTCTCTGGCCCCAACCCAAGATACCCCTTCGAAGTCCGGAAGAGTCGGCGGGACGGCATAACATAACCGAGCGCAATGTGGAACTCCTTGGAGTTTCCTTCTATTTGCATCATCTGTGCTTCGTTAGATAATATGTTTTTTTGTTCGGATAGGTTGATGTGCGCAGCGAGGAAGTTTGAGAGTTTAAAGTGATACATCAGACGGCACTTTGCAAGAATCTGGTCGGCATTTGGGAGGGCCGGGCTGCTTGATCCAGAGCTTTGGGATCGTAATGTGTCCAAGATGGCCAGTCGCTCCCGGATAGCAACTTCGTCGAGTTTGCCACGATATAATGCGCCGGATTCGTCGCGCTGGAGAATGTCTGGTGTGAACTGCGTCGCGAACCTAGCAATTGCCCATTCCCTGAAGTAGCTTGCCATTTCAGGTTCGGCCTGCTTCCTCTGGTATGAATCCGCAATCAATGTGCGCCAAAGAATTTCTCCAGAGCCATTGAATTCCTTGGTATATTGGCGGTCCAGGCGTTGACAGATATCGAAGCAAGCAAGGAATTCTTTGTTTCTGACCACATCCCACATAGGAGGTGCTAGCTCGACGATGGTATCGAATTCAGCCCCTTTAATCTCCAAAATCTTCCCTGATATGGAGCACGGGAGATCCGGTAGTATCTCGAGCGGACAACAGTCAAACGCATTTTCCGCATCCCGGATAACTGTGAAGGGCGACGGGAGCAGTGTCTGGGTATAGTCAGGTACCCAACTGGGAAGATCTGGAAGCCGTTTCTCTGGTAATTTAGAGTCGAGATGTGAAAGATTTTCAAGACGAGGAATCTCTTTAAGCAGTATTGAGGCCGTGGAGGTATAGACTGACTGAGCTGTTGATGAGGTTGAGTAATCGGGCTTGATTGGCAATTCCATGCCTATTGGCAGTGCCTTTTTGGCCATTCCCAGTAATGCAAAGATTTTGTCTCGTGGGTCTGTTGCGTTAAACGGTCGGCACTCCAAGAGCAGTTTCTGAAAGTAGCGATACCATTTGAGCTTTTCTGGGGCTTCTTCGGAAGTATTGATGTATTCCGCTTGCCGGTCCAGCTCATATCGAAGCAGCCAAAGCCGGCTGGTCTCGTCCCCAGCAGCTCTACCAAACGCATCCACGACATTCTTCCCTACATGGGCGGCCCATCCCATTCGAACCATCAACATGCTAAAGGTTTGCACGTTACTCCATGCAAGTTCCTGTGATCCACACAAGAGAGTAATATTGTGCGCAAGGGTAACTTCTTGAACGACCCACACCCGTGAGAACCATTGACGCCGGCGGCAGAAGTCGAAATAATTTTCCCAGCATTTGCGCCAATCTCCGCCGCTCGGTGGTACCACTCCTAGTTTTTGGGTAAATCGAGGGTCGAGAGGATGCTCTTTCTTCAACGCGTCGACACCGCCGCCTCCTTCGATGAAGTAAATATGGAGAGATGCAAGAAAGTCCTCGTGGAGCCATTTGAATTCTGTGAAGTCAGATTCATGGATGTCCGGCCCAAGCCAAACTATGACATTGGTTGCCTTGGAGTAAATTTCATCCATAAATGAAACCTGAACTGTTTTTTCATCCTCATTTTCCTGATCGATGCAGATAGCGTCTATCCAAAGCCACTGGTGGGCATAACCGGACTTGTACAACTGTTTCATCGCAAGTTGGAGGTTTTGAGTGATACGATATGTCTTGTTGCCTAACTGGAAATTAAAGGAACTATCCCTGGGCCCCAGATCCGTTGGGTTTCCCCATCCCATCAAGATATCAAGCGACTGATCGCCTGTAGTGCGCGGCCCTTCACTTTCATCAATGATTTCGCCGATGGCTTCACCCCAAGTATAAGAGAGCGCGGTATAGGTAGGTGGAGCATCCAAATTGAATTCATGAACGGAGAACCCTAGTAGTGGACCGAAGCCATCTGGTAGGTCGAGTTGTGGAGCATCAAAGCTAAACAATTTTAGAAGTCGGAATGACCTTGGATTAGAAAGGCGAGCGAAGTTGTGAGGAGCGGGTACAGGATCATCCATCTGCTCGGCTTCCCTCTTCACCGTGCTCACAAATCGAGACTTGAGCTACTTCCTCTTTTCAGCCTTTACGTGGTGCAATGGTGGGCAACGAAGGGTCTAGGCTGCTGAATTTCGTAGTAGAACCGTACACGTCTAAATTTCTGTATAATCCTGCGGACGCAAAATGGCATAGATGGAGGCAGATAGAGTATAAGCAGGCTGTTGCGGCCTCATCTTTAAGGTGCGGGGATGGCCCAGCCAGCCACCAATGTCTATGCAAGGATTGTATATCAGCCACACTGTGCGGTGGTACGGCAATATTGGCAATCCTGATTAAGTAATCAATGAGGTAGATTGTATTGAATTATCATCATCTCGGAAAGTTCCTTGTCGGTCGTCCAGATAAGGTAGTAACTCGCGAAAAGATCCCAGGCTCCTCTTTCTCTCTGTCCATCTTCGCCTGCCATGCCGCCTCCTTCTGTGCCGCCAGCCTCTTTTCTCTTGCGCTGCGCCACCGCATAAAGTAGCAGCAGAACGGGAACAGTATGGTATCTACGGCACACCAGGTTAGGATAATGCCGAAGTTGAGCCCGATGCGCGGATGGAGGTCGAAGAGGGTCGAGCGAGTAGCTTCGACAACTGAATGAAGGTTAGTGATTGGACAACACAATTAATGAGGGTATTGTAGCCTTACTATTGTGCATCGGCCACGCATAGCCCCATCGATAGAACGAAGAAGCCAATGGAAGAGCATAAAACCCCGTCGCGACATTCGATATTACCCAGAAAATCAGCCATAAAGCAGTCCACGGAGTGCCTAACAGCATCGCCATATTCTCTGAAGCAAGTCCAAATGCCGTCATTCCAGTAAAATTGATCATCCAGTACACAGGGAACGTTCCGTGACCGTATGCATTTGGATTCTTAGCAGGCCAGAAGTGTGAAGCGGGCTGATTGCTCATCGGCATCAGAAATGCTACCGATACGAGGGAATATACTAGCGAGAGGAAGAAATAAGAGACAACAGTGGCAAAATATCTCCAGATAATTAGATGCGGGAAACGTAGCGGTGGGTGTCCTTTCGGACTGAGATACTTCAGATGAATCGGCAAGAAGAATGTGAAACTGAAGAACGATATAATGATCAGGTAGATCAGGCCAATACTGATCGTGGGAGTAGCAATTGGCGGGCCGAACGGACGAAGGTCGTACATGGTGAACTCGATGCCTGGAGACACTGCTTGAGGAACGACCAGGAGATCCTGGCCAGTGATTGAAGCATTTTGTAGAAGGGATGGAATCCACTTTCGTCCGAACTGTGTGATAGCAGCCTTTTGAAGCTTGAGCAGAGAGGGTATGAGGTATGTAGATGACAGAGATTGGTCTCTCGCGGAGTTGTATACTACCTGACATGCCCCCAGAGGATCGTAAGATGTGTTTCTTTCGGTTATTGCATTCCTCAGGAGAGCTGTTGCATTGGGATTGATAATGACGGCGGCCCAGGCGTCAAAGTCATAAACACCCTTTCTGACCTTCAGAGGGTCGTTGTCAAAGTCCGCCGGTGACCGAATGGTGTAGCCTGGATGGGTTCCGCCAGCTTCGAGAATGAAATCTGTGACAACGCGCTTGACTAGAGGTCCGACTAACGGCTCGCCATCTTCATAAGGTGCGACTTGACCATCAAAGTCTACCACCCATACACCAAGCTTAAATGCCAGTTTGTCTTGGTTGTAGAGCGCTCCCCAAAACAAGCTCAGAAAGCACATGATGGCAATGGCGAGAATCAAATCTCACGATACTTTAGTTCCAAACGAGGAAGAGTAGGGATAACTATACTGACTTGTTTGCAACCATAACTTCACAACATGCAGCCGCACACCACTCATCTCCCAATGCCAAAACCCTACTGGACTCTGAGGCAGCGCCTGACCTCTCTTACTACTCCTGGTACGACCCTGTTGTAGGACAGCGGGTCTTACATTTTCCCGCACTGTTTCCACCTTTTCAATCTCTCCATGATCTGGATATCCAGAAGTGGAGATGATCTGATGATCATCGTCGATGCTGGATATTGAAGAAGAGGACGATGTGTCGACATGGTCATAATTCGGAGCGATTTGACAACCGAGGGTAGCAGACATAGTACTGAGCGATTCAGTAACGTCTGCGAACAAGGAGAATTGCGAAGGGTAGAGGGTTGAGAGAGAAGAGACATGGCGGTGATACAAACGTTGATGTAGGAAAAGTATCCCTGTCGATTTGGAGCACGTAATGGCTGACCAAGCTTACTCATCATTTATCACCAAATAAACCATAGCACAGAGAAAATAAATGCGTCTTTATCCTTCATAATTCTCAGTCCTAGCGTAAAGTACATTATTGTTGTGAAGCGAAATGTCCTAAGAATAATAATCACCTTAAAGGTAACATTTCTGACCTGTATTCCACCCAAGTCTTCTCTCCGAAGCCAGCAAAGTCGACCATCCTCTTCCCCTTCCCCATGATTCTCTCTGTGTTAAGAAGAACTCTGTAAGATAGACACTCTTTGTCTCTCTTGTAGTGCGTCAAACACCATCTAACAAATTCTAAAAAAAAAAATTTATATAAACCAAACAGAATACAAAAAACGACATCATTGTGGATTGTACCCCAAACATTGTTCCAAATACTAGGATATAGATCGAATTAATGCCAAACCTGCGGCAAATTCTGATAAAAGGGGCAAGAATTGGGTTTGAGACAAGTCTCAACACCACACAGGGGAATTTTTAGGGACTGGGGTCTTTATGACAAGTACAGTGAAGGGTCACATGAGCGAATAGGTCCTCCGCCCTACTCTCACATGATCATCCTATCTTCATTTGCGAGATCTCGGAAATTCTTTTATGATGTATCTACTTCATTGCTGCTGGTCCGCTGAGTCCGTTTGAAGTCTTAAGGGCATTTCATCCTCGTGCGCCTTGAAGCCTTTTATCTTCATGACGCTACACACCTCAAAGGTTACTATGTAGCTGGGATTGTTGCTAATCAATGTACACACGTATAAGTAGTTTGAGGGGGTACAGGACTGTATTGTCGACTGAGTTGTTGACCAAAAGGTCTGATGAAGTATGAAGTATATATACATGAAGTTAGTGTCAAGTCAGCATTAGGATGACCCGAACCATGTGTGGTCTCGGCTTACAACACGTGTTCCAGCATTTAATTTCGCGGGAAATACCAGATAGACGCACTTCGGTCAATCTATTCCACTATCAGAATTCAATACCGGCAGTCTCGGTGGGGAATGCGGGATTGCGGAGGCTGAATACGTCGACACATGCTGCAAAAATGAAACGTCTGCCAGTTCGAGGCGCAACGAAGGACCACTGAGTCTCAAATATCGATAAAATGCGGAGAGCTTCAGAGACTTAGAGTGTCTCTTACTTGCTATACAGTCAACTACCACAAAAGTCCTAATCTATATAATCGCTTAGATTCAGTGTTGCACTTTACAGTGCGAAAATACTATGTAGAAGGAGGACACCACTTCAAGCGTAGAAAAATATCATTCATCAGCTCATTACTAACCCCGCACCAGCTGCCCCACAAGTATACATTACCACTACTATTAACCATCCACTCAGACCAACATCGTGCGCCAGCGCTCACCCTTCCTTCATATCGACGGTATGACTCGGTCTCTTTACCAATCCCTCATCCTTATGCTTCGCCCTCTCCACATCCTCCGCTTCCCTCTCGATGAACTTAGCTGGGCGTCTCGGGTTTGTCGAGCCATTATCCCCCGCAACAATTAAAGGTGGGTCTTCTCGGTAGTATGCGTCGAGGTCCTCGAGGGTCCGCGCAGCTGTGGGAGCATTAGCATATCACAACAGAAAAGAGAACAGAAATAGTTGGTGCAGGCGAGAACACTTACATGTTTCTGGGTAAAAGAGGTATATAACAGGAAGGAAAGCAGCATTAAACACCGTCCAAATAATATAAAACCTCCACCCAAGATTCTGTACCCCCTTAGGCGTAATCTCCACAACCACAAAATTCGTAATCCAGTTCACCGCTGTCGCCACTGCCGCCCCCTTCGTCCGCATCGGCAAACTATTGATTTCCGTCGGATATAGCCATGGAATGCCCAGCATTCCCAATCCAAAGCCCATATAATACACGAAAAACCATACCACCGACGCCTTGCCGACGATCGCGCCGTGGGTGTACCCGGGCTTGTTGGTGTAGTACAAAAGGATGGTGAGCAGCAGGAAGCAGAAGAATTGCACAAAAGTCGACGCCATCATCATAACGCGCCGCCCGCTGCGCTCAACGAGGGGGGTTGCTATGGTTGCGGCGAAGAGGTACGGGATCGAGCTTAGGGCCGCGATGAGACGGGACATTTGCTCCGTCATGCCGACGGATTGAATGAGAAGCGTTGGCATGTAGTACGACATGATATTAATTCCGCCGAATTGCTGCATGGCTTGGGTACCGGCGCCCAGCAGAAGACGGCGGATGGTTTTGGTGCCGGGCTGCGTGCGGCCGCGCAGGATGTCGCGCCAGCGGATCGCGTTTTGACGCTCGTATTCGACACCGAAGCGAATCTCCTGATACTGTGCCTTGACGAAGGGGTCATCAACGGACTTATTCTCGAGGTCCGCAAGGATGGGTTTGGCCTCGTCATCGCGATCATGAGCGATGAGCCAACGGGGGGATTCGGGGAGCCAAGGGACGGTGAAATAAAGGGGGACAATGAAGAGGAATTGGAGGGCAAGGGGTAGGCGCCAGGAGAGGGCGCCACCGGCGAAGTAGAGGCCGTAGTTGACCCAGTTTGAGAGCATGAAACCGAAGATGTTGAGGGCCATTTCGAGAATGACGAGCTTTCCGCGCCAGTTTGCGGTTGAGGTTTCGACTTGCCATACTGGGGCTGTGGATGTGTTTATGCCGTTGCCGATCCTGCTCAGCGGTTAGTATACCCAGATTATTATTTTTTTAAAATTTTTTTTTTTTCAGCTTCAACGTTTAGTTCTTACCCAGCGACGATACGGCCAACCAACATATGCGCCACACTAAATGACGAAGTCTGAAGAGCTGCTCCTATCGCCAGGATAGTAGTTCCGATTAGAATCGTCTTCTTCCGTCCCATTCTTTCTCCGATAGTGAAAGCCGCCAAAGCACCTAGAAAGCATCCGATATCGTAAATGGCTGTGATAATAGAAAGCAGGTCCGTCTTGTTGGGGCCTTTTAGATTATGAACATTGAGGTAGTCATTCGAAATAACCACGCCGCCTTTTTGGTGTTACTAAATAAATTCGGCGTATGATGCCTGGGATCACATACTGAAGACTCCTTGATCATACCCGAACAATGTCATATCAATGCCGCAGGCTATCTGAAAAAAGGTCAATATCAGAACGTAATTCCATAATTTTGGGGCAGTGTACCGTAATCCACAATGTGAGGCCATTGCCTTTGAGGCCAAACCAGGGCTGTTTTGGCTTGAACATCGCTGCTCAGCTTACGAACTCAATTACTAGTGGGGAGAGTTTTCGATTTTGGAAACCAAAAGACTGGTAAACATGGGACCGATGTTCTTTTATATTTATTCCCCGCGTCGAGCTAAATCTTTGTAACCATGGCTCTGGTACCGAAATCAGAGCCGCAGGCATGAAGGATTAGGCTTTTACAAAGTCGCGGAATGAACTGACTCAGGATCTCTGGATGTGGTAAATAAAGGAGATTAGGGTTCGTCTCCCCTTGCTGAATGGTGATGATTCGGGGTAATGGGGGGTTGAAAGAGGATTTGGGGCCATGTTAGTGTGATGACAGTAACTGGGAGCCCTGCAGGTTCGGTGTTTTTAATCCCGAAAGCTTGTGACAATTGTTCATTCTATATTGAGTTTGATATCAGGTGTATGTATATTGATGTGAAATATAAGAACCCGCTATTTGTTGTAGTTGAGAAAGCCTTCAACGATTGCATCTTCGTGGGCAAAACCTTTCGAGGTTAGACATCTGATTTCCTCAGTGAATCAAACGGAATATCCTAAAACGGTAAGCCGATATCGAGTGAAAATGTTGAGACAACACCAACCTTTATTCACTATGCACCGCATGATTCTTAAGAGAATATTTTATCAAGGTACTTCTAAGCCTCTGATAGATTTTGTAAGCTCTTGGTTAATGCCGATAAATATCCAAGTGGTGAGTGGTGAGTTGAGTTGAATGGATTCATGTACCCTGACCCATCGCTCTGAGCGATATGCATCATGTGATATATTTTACTTGCTGCAATCCGTTGACTGTAATAGTACTAGACAGAAAGTTTGCAAAAGATGGAAAAAGTATAATATATCTTCGATTTACAATTTGATATACAGTTCGACATGGTCCATATCCAGCTCTTCAGGTTCTAGTCCGCAACAACGACCTTGGACGCGTTCTTAAGGTATTCTGACACTGTTAACTACGCCATATCCTTGCTCCATCTCAAAATTAAAAGCTAAAACTGAGCTATGCTCTTTTCTCCCCCATCTTTCAGGTAGTTCGTCGGAGCATGGAGGTGATGAAGAGGAAAAGAAAAAACTTATTGAATAATGGGCACTTATATACTGTATCACCAATATAAGCGTCGCTGGAATAAGGGAAGGTAAGGCAGATCATGAGAGTTGTTATATTGATATGAAGAGCAGAATACGATGGCTCTTCTTCTCTTCTGTATGTGCGGCTACTCATGCCGAGGTTGTCCACCTAGTAGTCACGTGCCATCCCATACTCGCACTGAACCCGATATTTCTCCAACAGAACTATATAAAAAGACTAACAGGGGTTTAATAAAGCAAAACCTGGCGATCAACTCTCCTGGGCCGAAATCAATCATAGCTAATAAGATATTTTATAGACTGTAGACAGAAAACCTGCAGACGAAAAATGGAATTAATTAAGGGAGGGAGTAGGGACGCTAGGGTAAGAGTGCCGAATACGTTGACTTGTAGATGAATATGGCCTATGCTTGGTGATGGTGGGAAAAAAAATTGATATGTACAACCTTTTGAGAGATAGGCGCAGATGGTTAGATGTATGGAAGATTCAAATGAAATAAGAAAGATCGCTTGCTTCTCTTTCAGCGATGCTATATCCCCAAACGCCCCTTAACTTTACCAGTACTTTTTTATAAATTAGAAAAACTTGCTTAGGTTTCATAGACCTCATCCTTTCCCAACGCAATACTGATCATTTACCCCTCCCCATCATCTCCCATCATCCCTCCCGTCGTCACCCACTCGGTTCGGCGGATGTCCCCCCTCCTGCGCAACTTTCCCGGCTGCCTCCTCCATCCCCTTCTTGGCTTTACTCCCTTTCTTACTACTACCCATTTTACCCTTCAGATTACTAAAGTTCGCGACCCTGAACATCCAGTATGTGAGCACGGCGATGAAGATGTTGAAGATTATGAAGGCGAAGAGGATGCCGAAATTTCTGTGAATGAATTAGCAAGAGAGAAAAGCAAGGTAAGGAGTGATAGGATATAAGAGAGCAGAAAAGGTCTTACCTCCATCGATCCCCATAATAAATGCTGCTCGCCGAAAGGAATTGGTCAGCATTCGTCATCGAACAATATCGACAACTTTCTGTGGCATTTGGATTCTGAATCCTGCCCTTCGCCATCCGCGCGAAGCGTTCCAGATACTGACCACACGTCTGGCCGCTAGGAGGATCGAAGACAGATACTTCGCGCCTGTTGCACTCAACCGGTCGACCGCCCAACATTGTGGCTACCATGCCGCCCACCCAGTATGTGAAGGGTGACACGCGGTACATGAAAATCCAGAATCCAGGGAGGTTGCCCGGAGATTGCAGTACACCATTAAACAAGATGCTCATAAGCGTGAGTAAAGAAACAATACCTGAAGCTGTCTGGGCGTCTGGCAACGCCGCTATAGTCATCGCTGCAAACGTTGAAGTATAGATGAGCAGCTGGATGCAGAATAGGAGAACTAAGCCTTGACGGGAGGAGGCCTGATGAGCGCCGACGACAGGGTAGTAGAAGGAGGCGAAAGCGAGGATACCCGCGACGACACCGTAGGGCAGTTCCACAACAATATTGGCAATGAGGAAGGCGATCCAAGAGTAGGCTTTGGAGGGGCGCTCGCGGGTTTCATAGAGGGAACGTTGGGTGATAAAGAGGGGTTGGATCTACGCAAAAAGTTAGCTCTGGGATATGATGTTTTGAGGGGGGGGAGGGGATGGAGCAACGTACCTGCTGGACGAGAGAGGAAAAAATAGTTGTTAGCATGAAGACGGAGAAGATGATTGTTTGCATGCCGGCTTGGGTGGCGTTGGCTTGGAAGAAGGAGAAGCCGATGAAGAGGCCAGCGATGGTGCAGAGGCCCATTTTAGCTGCGACATAGCTGGGCATTCGCCAGTATTGTTGGAAAGTACGGTATGTACATTCCCAGATCTGATACGTCAGCGGCATGGCAAACTCAGTGCTACCACCAGCCTCCGCTGCAATATTAAGATGCTCGCGAGCCTTCTCGGCATGGATCTGGTCGATCTCTTGCTGGACTCTTTGAGCTTTTTCGCTCTCTTTCCAGACGGTGTGCCAGTCTTTTCCTTGGTCATTTGTTCCGTTGTTGACAATCTCGAGCATATACTCGGCTGGGTTCTCTTGCTCTCCGCACTGACGTCCGCCATGGCCCTCGAAGTAGTCCAACAGGGTCTGAGAATTTTCACCAATCTCGCCAAAGTATACCGTCTTGCCACCTTTAGCCAGGAACAGCAGACGGTCGAACTCTTGGAAGAGTATGGCGCTTGGCTGATGGATGGTACAAAGGATCGCTTGTCCGGCGGAAGCAAGCTTGCGCAAGAATGAGACAATCGACCAAGAACTCTAAAGAGGCGTGAGCAACTATTCGCACATGGTTAAGCATACAACTAACCTGGCTGTCAAGACCCGATGTAGGTTCGTCAAGGAAGAGCAGAAGCTTGGGCTTGGCGGCAAGCTCGACACCAATCGTTAGCAGTTTTCGTTGTTCAACATTAAGACCCTCGCCTGGAACACCAACGACTGCATTTGCAAAGTCTTCCATGTTCAGCATCTTGATAACTTCCTCGACGTAGTCGTACTTCTCTTTCCTACTGACAGACTTGGGTTGACGGAGCATAGCGCTGAACTGGAGAGCCTCACGGACAGTGGAGGTTTCGAGATGGAGATCCCTAGCCCAGTTAGATGTTGACACTTGCAGACATGTTTAGGGAGACTTACTGTTGTTGCACATAACCGGTTGAGCGCTGGAAACTCGGATCCAGGGGCTTTCCGTTGACGAGCATGTCTCCAGTTATAACACCCATAGTGATACGCTGAGCAAGAGTGTCGAGAAGCGTTGTTTTACCCGCACCACTGACACCCATAAGGGCCGTCAGAGTGCCAGGCTTAACATACCCTGAGACATGGTCCAGCAATCGTCGTGGTTCGCCTTTAATTTCGATATCATACACCACGTTTCTCCAGGTGAAGACAGCTTTTTGTTCTTCGATAGCACTGACATCGGTCTCTCCCTCTTGTGCTGCACCCTTGGCAGACGTCTCACCGGCGGAAGGATTTGCGCCTTTTTCCAGATATTCAGGCACATGTCCGCGACGAAAGACAAGTTGTTCGGCCGTGTTTGTCGTGGAAGAATTAAGTTCCACGGCGACGAAATACGTGACCATGAAGAAGATCAGGAAAGCCCACAGGATTCCGAAGTTCTGGATTACATCGTTAGGATTAATTTGAATAAATGCCTGATTCTGAACTTACCCTCCATACATGAGACCATGAGTACTCATATGATACCCTGATAAAGGCATCGCCATTGACATAGGTCTGTCCAGCAACAGCACCCTGTGCATTGCAAATAAATGAGTTACCAGTTTGAGAATATCCCGGTCCCATAGGAATGAAGCTATCGCAGGGGAAGTTGACACCGTGGAACTCATTGGCAAGGAGAATTTCGAAAGCATAGAAAATCGGATTGATCCATCTGGGACCTCGTTAATCGACATGCGTTTAGAAAAGAAAATAATAGAGCAAACGTTACATACCGTAACCATGAAAACCAGACTTTCATTTCTGGAATTCGGATAACGAACCCGGTGTATATGACAAGTATCAACACCAACACACCAGCACCAGCCATTGCTTGCGAAGCTGTCTTCGTCACGGCAGCCGTTGTTCGGAAAATCGCAGCCATGATGAAGGTAGCCATATAAGTGACAACTTCAAACTGTCAGAAAGGAGCAATATGTGCTTAGGGCATGTAAAGAACTTACTGAAGAAGAGGAAAAACTGCCCTGCCGTGTAACGGAGCTCCGCCAGAAAATATAAAACGATATTAAATACCACGGCTTGCACAAGCTTTACCGGGATATCAGCAACAATTCCAGCCACGGCCTCAGTAAAAGGATGGTAGAAAGCGTAAGAGTTGTGTTTTTCGACAATCGCACGTTGCGAATATAGACCGCTGATCTCGCCGATGGAAGTGAGAGCGTTAAAAAGAATAGCCAAGAACAGAACTGCGCCTCTACCTTGAAAGGAAGACGAGCCCTTAGAATGGCCGAAATAGATGGAACCGACAACAAGGGCGATAATAATGTGGAGAACTGCCTGAGTAGCTGTTGACGCAACATCACCCCAAATACGTTGATATGCGCGCCTCGTATTGAGTCTGATCTGCATTGGGACGCTGATGAGGTACGGAGATTTGGGACGAGCATGGTTTGCTTGGATGTAGTTCTTCTGTTCGCGGAATCGTGCAAGGGTGGCGTGCTCGTTGACTGGATATTCCTTTTCAAAATCCGCGATCTCCTGCAACAGGTTCTGGTATTCTGGAGATTCGCGCCAGTACTTTTCGAAATCTTCAGGCATACGAGGCACTTTGTTTTCCATTCCTTCCCTAGGCTGCCGTTCAAGAGGGTTGGTCACGGCTGTCAAGAAGTCGCCCGTAGTTTGACGCGGAGGGCAATACCAGCCTTGACGTTCAAAGAATGCTCGAGCTTGGCTGGCCGGGCCAAAGTAGATTTGACGACCTTGGTACAGAACACACGCTTTGTCGAAGGTGTCGTATACACTCTGACTTGCTTGGTAGATCGCGACAGCTGCAGCACCACCGGCCAAATCGGAGCCAACTCTCAGAGCCTAGAAAATGGTCAATGGAATAGTGACCAGCATGCGCCATATGTTACGCACCTGAACAAACTTCAACGCGGTTGCGGAGTCCAGACCTCGCGTAGAATTATCCCACGAGGCGAATGGAGAGCCTGCTAGCAACATTTCCGCGACCGAGACACGCTTTCGTTCTCCGCCAGAGACGCCTCGCACAAAGTCATTGCCGACTTTGGTATTATATGTATGACTCAGGCCAAGGACCGCCATGACCACCTGAGCCATAAACTTGGAGAACTCTTCGCGGGATTGTTCATGCGGTCGGTGGGCCGGCGTTCGAACTGCAGCAGCGAATTCTAGCGTTTGGCCAACTGTAAGATGAGGGAAATGCTTATCCACCTGAGGTAGGTCAGTAATGATGTACACGGAGTCAAGTTAGTGTCTTCTTACCTCCTGATTGTATACAGTCTCACCTCTAAACTCCTTGATTATTCTGCTCTGGGGGATACCATTATAGTGTATCTCAGAATTGTCCAGCTCCAGACCATGCAACTCGCCGGTCAACGCTTTCAAAAGGGTACTGCATCCAGACCCAGGCCGTCCCAAGACGATACAAAGTTCACCAGCCTTGATAATACCGTCGAACCCATGTAGAATTTGTTTGCGATCTTTCTTGCCAAAGCTGACATATTCCCCCAGCCGGAATGGCCACAAGAACATATCAGTGACGGTTTTCTGCAGCTGCAGCGCTGAGCCGGAACCATATACGTTGAGGTTCTTGTACACAACGGATAGCTTCTTCAGTTCGATACCCTCGTCCTCGAGATAGTGCCTGAAGCTCCATAAGAATTTAGAAAGATCAAACTTATCGCTCGTAGGATCGATGGTTGGATCACCCGGCTGTGCTATACTCAGTTGCGTCTTATGGGAATGCGAGGTTAAGATCCGCTGTAGTTCCCTCCTGCCTTCTTCGTTGATTTCGGCGCGCGTGTTTCGACGTCCGATAGGGGGTAGGTAGACATTTTCCGATGAATGTTCATAAGATCCAGATCGTAATTTGTCTTGCCGTTGAACGTCCGATCCAGTTTGAGTATACGAGGAGTCGCTGTAACTCGATGCATCCGCATTATCTTCTGGTTCTAGCCGCTCCTCCTGCTCTTCGCGTCGAAGTTCATAAAGAGGAATTCCACTCTCGTGGCTGTAAGAGGTAGACGGGAGATAATCTGGTTCCCGTGAATGAGATGTCGTCCTGAGGAACCGGTCATTATTGGAATGGGAGGTATCCATCATGGATGGCGGAAGGATGATGTGCGGATTACATGAGGGCCCCTTGGACTATTCATATTCTATATTACAGGGACTAATCTTGTGAGAACCTCGGATCACGGGTCCAAACAGCGGCCGATGTTAGCTCTTGAAGAAAGGGTTTTGAATATCCACTGGTGCCACTGTTATCCGGGATCTCCGGGCAAGCAAATTGAGTCTTGGCTGAACGGCATTGTGACGGACGAGTTACAACGCTCGAGCACGGAACTTTGTTCGGACTTCAAGAGATTCGCAGACTGAAAACCAGCATGAAAAGATGTCACCAGTGCAGTAGATTGCGTCATGCAAGACACTGCAGAAGATCAGCCTTGTGGGTCAATATGACATGTAAGACATGTGAAAGTGGATGTCTTCTCAACCTTACATAAGTACGCGATCTTCTGAACTTGTGGATCCTGAAAAGAGGCCTTGGCGAGAATCCACTCTTCATGGATCAATTGTTCGGATAACGTCCTTATTTGGCTTCCGTTGCCATTCGGGTATGATAAGCCATGGTGTTTTCGGAACGGAAAGATATCGTAGATCCGCCCCAGATTCCCTGACGTCCAAACCCTCCGCCGCAACAAAAAGGGGTGGGGATGTCAACAATAAGTACAGATTATGCGTTTAGGGCTGAGAATCCATCTTCTAAAATGTGTAGGGACTTATATATTAGTAAGAAGAGTGGGCCCATGATGGCCGTTTCTGATATCCATCCTTTGTAAAAAAAAATAGAGAAAAGGAGCGCAGAGCAAATTCATAGCACGTCAAAGGAATGAAGAGACACGGTTTGATAGCGAATTCAACAGTAGAGCAAAGAAGAGTGTAGTTAGCTTATACTTAGGAAAGTAGGCAAAGAGATAGAGAAAGATTGATAAGAGATGCAGGTGAAAGGTGAGAAAGGTGAGAAAGGTGAAAAAGGTGAGAAAGGTGAGAAAGGGAGAAGTGTGGCGAGCAAGCAATCCATAGATATATTGCTGTAGCACATGGTGTTGGAACAAGAGTTGAGTTAGGGCAAGCCACGTAGAGATGGCTGAGAAAATGAAGCTCTACCTTTGTTGGGCTGGAGCCCAGAGGTCATGTGCCTCGATGATATCTTCAGAGTAACGTGTTTTACTTGTATGTACTTACATCAGAGATATGTTATCCCGAGCTGGACTGAGCAGAAACTCAGCCGCCCCCAAGCAATACCTAAATACTATATGAGAGGGCGCGGGTGCAAAGCTCTACTATGGTATCGTACTCGCTAACACGTGACTAACCAAAAAAGCCTAAAAAATCAGCTGACTAACCCGAACAGTCTCGGGAAGGTAGCAAGATGAAAGAAAGTTCGATGCGGGGCATCATTGAGTGACTTGCTGACATAATTCACGTACGTTTTCACGTGACTTACTGGTCGACATTTTCTATAGAATTTCGTAAATGTTTACATTCTAATGAGTGAGGAGAAAAGAGCAGCGTGCAACGTTGTTATTTAGAGTAAATTCAGGGTGGACTCTTTATAATAGAAGCCTCGTCTTGGCGTTCTGTTAACCTTCGTGACAAGGGCCAACGACCTCAACCACAACAACCATTCACTTCACCTCCATCATGACTACGCCGACACCAACCCAGCCCGACCTGTTCAACCTCACTCACGGCGCAGCATTGAGCTTTCGAGCTCCATCCGGCTCATTTTCCCTGCCCTCAATTCCCTTGCCGAGATAATGGGACGCGGCGGGAAGAAAACACAACCGGTAACCACGTTAGTTTCGTCCGTGTCAATAGCACGTCCGCTAATCTCATGATATTCAGTTCGTACATATAAAACCCAACCCAGACGCCCGCAACTGGCTTTGGCGCGTTCGTGATGAACCCCCCGCCATCACCCCCTCGCAGCCCGCAGCATGTCCCATCCCCAACGCGACTGCGCGCATCCTCTCCCGGCATGAAAGCCAGGATGGAATGTGCGCTATCATTTACCGCGTGGAAGTTACACATACCCAATCTAGAAAAACAGAAACTGCCGAGGTAGACTTGAACGCTATACTGGATTTCGTGAGCCCCCGGGAGCTGGAGAGATTCGAAAATGACGACTTTGTGCAGTTATCAAAGGCAGAGCTGGTGGCTCAGGAGGCGAACAGAGCGGAGGAGGAGAATGGAAGGTTGTCGGAGAATAGCCGGCCTAGAGCGGGGCAGGTGGGCTCTACCGGTATGGGAAGAGGAAGAGGAAGAGGGAGAGGTTGGCGAGGTGGACAAGGCCGGGGAGGAGCTTCTTTTCCTTCATACAGTATGATACCAGTAGGACCTGCATTGCGGGGGAGTAAAGATACCGACTCAATGGACATTCATACGTCGCAGGAATTCCAGCATCTCCCGGTAGCGCAAGAGGAGGGAGAGGACGAACAAGTGACAGGTTCAATGAGCTTTCACCCTCCGGGAGGTTTCCAACGTGCCGCGGCAGTACAAGAGGAGGACGAAGATGGAGAGGAAGATGAGGAGGAAGGTATCGCGCCGCCTGCCGGGTTCCACCGAGCTAGTACAGGGACAGAAGACGGGGACGATGAGGATTCGGACGAGATCGACCTAGTAGGGAGCGCCCATAAGACCAAGGCTCTCTCACCGAATCTCATGAAATCGTCTTTTGTCGCTAACAGCGCTCTGCCGACCTCGCCGCTCACCAAAAAGACCATATCGGAGGAGTCATTGGGTGGGTCCCGTGCTAGAAAGAAGAAAAAGATACCATTCAAGTCGCAAGTACCAAATGGATGTTCTAATTGCAGGAAATGCAAAAGAGGATGCACTGAAGAATGGCCAACGTGCAGTTTTTGCATGGGCAAAGGGCTGGAATGCGTATATCCTGACCATGTCGTCCTGAAGTACCAGCAATATGGTTCAACCCAAAAGGCTGAGCCAAAGGTGACACCAAGTGTCTCAGACTCAAGGTGGAGGGCGCCGTTACCATCCTCAGAGAACAAACGTCCACCGTCTAGAACTACTATATCCAAGCGAGCTAGTAATGCTTCCCAACCCGGTCGACGGATAACTAAATACGATATCCCAGAAGAGGACAAGTGTCGGAACTGGACAGGTTTCCAAAATAATGCTACCCACACCGCTAGCTCTGTAGCCATGCCCAGCTTCCCCATTTCACAGGGCAAAGTACAGCTACCTTATCCATCAACGAGTTATCCCCCTCTCCAGCCGCAGCCAGGAAACCCAATATCGGACAGGAGATATGCGAAGCCATACAAGTACGATGTCGAAGCACTAAAGAGAAAGAAACTCCATATCCCCACCGAGCTACAAGCAAACAGATATGGCATTGCTCCAAGGCCAGGTCCAGTGCTTCTCCAGTCTAACCCGGAACCTAATACTACCTGGATCGATAATATGGGCTTTAGGCGCAGCTATCCTTCTTCGCAGCCAAAGCCCTCTACGCTTTCAAATGCGGCACCGCCAGGGCCGAGATACGATTTCCTGGATCAAGTTAATCAGATGGACCGAATTTCTCGTCAAAGGAATGTTATCCGACCCGCCAGACAAGGACCCGTCCCGATCCCCCCTAAGATACAATGGACGGCCCAGCAACCATACGTTTCCCCTTATATGGCAACCCCTCATGAAGATGAAAAGCAGAGGATGACGATTGGTGTAGATGACAGTGAAAAAGGCGAAGCGCGCGAAACGCCAGAAACTGAATTGGAGGATGGTTTGGAGGCGCTGCATCCAGAGCTTGAGGGGAGAAATGAGGACAATAGGGAGGAGAATGATGAGAAGTCATCGTCGTCGGGCCTCTTTGTCTCGAGCCCTGGAAGGCAGATCGTGAGCGATATGCAGCATGCGAGACTGCTTTCTTCGTCGCCGCCACAGCTAAATGGAAGTGATGGTGGGCATAGGGATAAGAGAAGAAAGGTGGAGGCGGGCAAGAGGAGTAGTAAGGTTTTTGTGTTGAGTGATTCAGAAGATGAGGAGGATAGGAGGGATACGTTCTCGCCCTCTCCCCCCGACGCGATACTCCAAACTTTCCAGACCACGAGCAAAGCCCAAACCGAACATGGGCCTCCAACCCCTCCCGCTGCGGCTTCGGCGAAACCAAACGGAAACGCCAAAGCTAAAGTTGCGGATCCTGAGCATTTACCCTCCCAGAATTCGGCAGACGAAGACGAAGACACCTACATAGTCGAAGACATCCTATCCCACCGCCGTGACGACGTCGGCAGAATGTGGTACCAAGTCAAATGGGAAGGGTACGAGGACCCGAATGATATGACGTGGGAGAATGAAGAAGGTTTGGAGGGCGCGAGCGATGTGGTTGAGCTGTATCGTAAACGGTTGCTTAAAGGGAAGAAGGGTAGGAAGGTCAAATGAGGAGAGGGGTGAGAGAGAACGGCTTGGTTAATGGTAGTAGAAACGGGGGTGGTTGCGGTGTCCTTTACCTTTTTGGAATGCAGTATAAAAATTGTTAGAAGGCAAGTATGGCATTTTTCCGCATTTTTCGAATCCATATCCGTCAAGAAGTTCCTATGTAACAACATTCCCAGCTTTCGTATACCCCAAACTTTTCTATTGACCCCTAAACTTGTGCTTACCCTATTCCTACTTCGTCGTTTTGGCATGGGAGCTGGCTAGACGGAAAGCGATGATATAGAACTAGAGTTCTTATTTGTTTATGACTTTTCGTATAGATGTACTCTCTGTTGCTGTACTTTTTTATATAAGCCTTTCATTAAATGCGGGCCCGTCTTACCTCTATTTAATTGTACATGCGCTCCAGTTCCCATAAATCCACCTCCCGCCGCCAATTTCCCATAAGCCTTCTGAAATCTGTATAAGGCAAGTTGACTGGAGTTATTAACTGATATCGATTACCACCTCTTACCAAGTGACTCGCCCTTCGTGCGCGCCTTCTATTTATAAGTATCTCATCGATCTATTGGACTCTAAAGCTGAATGAAAATCAGAAGGGTTGAAGATGTAGATAGAATAAGTAGCTATTGCCAGGTGATGCATTTTCTTCTAACGCATTTTTACCACAACATCGATCTTCCGCTAGTTAATAAAACCCGTTCTTTAATCCTTAATTTCTGACAACCCTACAGCAGCAATAGAGAAGGAAAGTGAGACGATGCCAATCGATCTATACCTGGAATCACTGGCAAAGAAAAGGGCAGCAGTGACTACTTCCATCCGGTCACAAAACAAATCAAGGAGATTATCGAAAAGATTTGGATAGCAGCTCGGGGGATTGGAAAGAGCTATAGAAGGGGACGTCCTACCCGCCAGGTTGAACAACCCGCCACTGGAATCGATCAGCGGAGAGGTCACTAAGGATCTACCCTCTTCCCAGTGCTTTTCTATTCTTTATTGCTGATCTACTCAAGGGGTTCAAGACTGTTAACTCGGAGATCACTGGATTCGATTTTGTAGATGATACCACCCTCATCACCTGGAGCAACACGGCTACGGAAAATTGCAAAAGGCTTACTAAGGCACATGAGAAGTGCATAGCATAAGCAAAGCGGTTTAGGGCCAGATTTGCGCCAGAAAAATACCAGTTAATATATTTCACGAAAAACCGCAAAGTTACTGAAGACTTGAAGTCTACTGTCTAAATTAACGGCCAAGACGCCGAGCTCGTCTCCTCTCTCCGGGTCTTAGAGGTATAGTTGGATTTGTCCTTGTCGTGGAAGAGCTATATAGAACAAGCTATGGCTAGGGGAGCCGTTACATTTGAGTCTATGATTTGTATATGCGCTTTTACATAGGGCCCGCCAGTGCGGCGCTCAAAACTACTATATTCAATAGTCGTGAGGCCGATCAGGACCTGTAGCGCACAAGTCTAGGCTATTCAAGCGGATAGTTCAGCAATTGCTCCATCTAAAACTGCTCAGCTGCGGATAATCCAAAAATAAATGCCTTCGAAAGGTGCTTGGAGCATACAAAAGAACTCCTATAGCAGCAATAGAGAAGAAAAGTGAAACGATGCCAATCAATCTATATCTCAAATCACTGGCAATAAAAAGGGCAGTAGTGACTGCGAACCACTCGGTCCCAGAGGAAATCAAGGAGAATATCAAAAGATTTGGATAGCAGCTCGGGGAATTGGAAAGAGCTACAGAAGGGGACGTCCTACCCGTCAGGTTGAACAACCCGCCACTGGAATCGATCAGCTTCGATCTAGAGCGCAAGAGGCAATTGAAAAATATGAAGGTTTTAAAAGAGCTGACTCTAGATCAAAGCAAGGCAGAACAGTCCAGGGCTACCGCAAACATATAGCCATCGACAAGGCAGTGTCGGCGGCATGGAAAGAGAGGTGGCAGCGGGAAGCCAATAAAGGTGACCGGAATGCAGCCACCTGGGTAGGGGGATGGGAAAGCCAACCGCTACATCTCTATGACGGTCTTTCTAAGCATGAAGCAACTGCAGTCTTTCTACTTCATACTGAAGTCCTTGGACTAAATGACTGGCTAGCGAGGATTGGAGTTCCGGGAATCACCCCAGGCTGTCCGTGTGGGACTGGACGGCAAATACTCCAACATATCCTGGCGTTCTGCCCCAACTACATCCAGCCCTGTGCGAATCTTCTTTTAAAGACAGGCACTACAGAGTTCCTAGAGATGTTGAAGGAGAAGGGAACAGCAAGAGCAGCTGCACAATGGCTCCTAGAAACAAACATTCTGGAATACTTCCAAGTTGCAAGGGCTATTACAAAAGAGAATACAGGGGACGCCCCCTTCCAACTAACCTAGGCCGTGTCATAATAACCTCTCTGTTGCCTGAGCGGCAGCACTGGCAGATAGGGAACAGCGTCTAGTAGCTGATGAAATAACTCACCATAGCTATATTAGAATGGTGTAGGTTGAGGAAAAGGCAAAGATTTTGGACGTTGGAGGGAGACTCCTCTGATGTCGGGTTTACTTTGCTCTACTCATTGATATTACGTGTTCATAGACCCGATTGG
>ML993873.1:29021-57041 GCA_010093945.1 Delitschia confertaspora ATCC 74209
CAGGTTGAACAACCCGCCACTGGAATCGATCAGCTTCGATCTAGAGCGCAAGAGGCAATTGAAAAATATGAAGGTTTTAAAAGAGCTGGCTCTAGATCAAAGCAAGACAGAACAGTCCAGGGTTACGGCAAACATAGAGCCATCGACAAAACAGTGTCGGCGGCGTGGAAAGAGAGGTAGCAGCGGGAAACCAATAAAGCTGACCGGAATGCAGCCACCTGGGTGGGGGGACGGGAAATCCAACCGCTACAACTCTATAACGGTGTTCCTAAACATGAAGCAACTGCAGTCTTTCTACTTCATACTGAAGTCCTTGGACTAAATGACTGGCTAGCGAGGATTGGAGTTCCGGGAATCACCCCAGGCTGTCCGTGTGGGACTGGACGGCAAATACTCCAACATATCCTGGCGTTCTGCCCCAACTACATCCAGCCCTGTGCGAATCTTCTTTTAAAGACAGGCACTACAGAGCTCCTAGAGATGTTGAAGGAGAAGGGAACGGCAAGAGCAGCTGCGCAATGGCTCCTAGAAAAAAACATTCTGGAACACTTCCAAATTACAAGGGCTATTACAAAAGAGAATACAGGGGACTGGGCCCCTTCCAACTAACCCAGGCCGTGTCATAATAATCTCTCTGTTGCCTGAGCGGCAGCACTGGCAGATAGGGAATAACAATTAGTAGCTGGTGAAACAACTCACCATAGCTATATTGAATGGTTTAGGGTGAGGAAATGGGGAAGATTTTTCGACTCTAGAAGGTCATTCCTCTAGAGTCGGGTTTGCTTCGATCTAAACATTGATTCTACGTGTTCATAGACCCGATTGGGAACCAGTAGCACATTAAATTGAATTATTATTATTATTATTTAGAGCGCTTATTGATTCGTAAGTGGTCGGATAGCATTATTTATTGAAATCCGGAATCGGATGTTGAGTGAAATACAAGTCAAAAAGAAATGTTTCGAGCTACCTAAACGAATGGCTAGGAAATGTCTTCATGAAATAAAAGCTCTAAGTGACTCCAATTAACCCAATAATCTATGATGAGTAGCACTGATCAATTATGAAGCTACGATCCCTGTGCAGTATAAGTTAAATAGGAGGGGATAACCATCACCACAACATGTGAGGGAACGAATATATGAATGCGCAGCTATTTCGCCACCTTACTATCTCCTCGTGCATAATAACACAAACCCACCCTTCCATGTCCTCCTCACCGAGATCTGAGATCTAATACACGAAGAAGAAATAAACGAAAAGCCACAGTCTCTATCAAGATTAAAAAAAATCGCAGTATTAAAACGGCATTGTCGGGACACACTCCTCCCCATCACACCCATCACCCACCCCATACTTCTTCTACCACAATCTCTAAAAAAGCACATTTTTATCCATCTAAAGTCTGTATATAATCAGATTGTAGCTCGATCTTGGCCTCATACACCGATGTAAGAGTGGTTAAGATCTTAGGGGTACATAATGGTAGGTATGGGAGCCTGAACGGGCTTTGTTTAGAAATCCCCATCCATATCAAACCCCCAGAAATCAGGCCAGTTCCATCCATCCAGCCCCATGTCTCCAATGCCTTGAAATCCGGGTGTAGCAAACGCATTCATATTACCGGCTCCATCCTGCATAGCTACTCCTCCTATAACAGTTTCCATGCCCATACCCATACTAGAGGTGGTGTTAAAGTTTGCGGCGGCGGCTTCAAGGTCCTGCAGACCCCCTCCGGAACCTTGACCTATGCTCCCCGTTCCTTGATCATGGACATGATCGGCTGAGCGGGAAGAATGGATTTGCATTGCCGGACCACTGTTTGGTACAGTTGCAGGTAGATAGGGTGCTGAATAAGTTATGCTTGGAGCTATGGATTGGGAAGCTGTCGCCATAAAAATGCTATTCCGCAGCGACGCCGCAAGTGGATTATTCGGATCCTGTTGCATCGCCAAAACATTATAGCAAAGATGCGTTATCCTCGCTATAGCCTTACGGCCGCGCGTTCTAAGATCGTCAGGGTGTGTAGTCGCGCTATTCGGCTCATCATTGCTTAATTTATTGCCGTTCGAATTTTTGGCGTCAGTGACATTACCGTTTAGTGCAGGATCATAGTTCACAGGTACTGAAGAAGATACAGAAGGCATAACTCCAATAAGAGCAGCCAAAAGCCAATACTCCATATAACCTGTGCCTAGACGGTTGAGTTTTTGCTCGAAGATTGAGATGGCTTTTTCTAGGAGGGAGTGTGCGGAGGTGCAGAGCGTAGTGGCGACAAAATCCCTGAGGGGAAGCTGCGGGACTTGGAGAGGAGGCGGATGTGCGCCCTTTGACGGTCGTCCGCTCTGATTCATGTTGCCCGTAGTCAGTCCAGCTGTTGGGGTGTGCGTTGCAGATGGAGTCCCTGATGACACTTTGTTCGGAAACACAGAATTGTGGTACGCAGCCTGTGAAACAGTCACAGCCGTCCGAAAAATATCGTGGCGAAGGTGGTTAATTATGTGAAAGTTCTGACCCTGCGCATCGCTGTAGATGGAGATGATGGAGTTCGCCGCATTAATGCAGGCCGTGAAGGAAAATGCGTAATGAGGATTTGACAAGGCAAGCTTCGCGTAAGGGAGGTGGAGCATAAGCAAAAATTGCCGGAGTTGGAGATCCAGGACTGATCGGGGGATGGAGGCCCGGGGCGTGTCCCAGGAAGGAATAGCGGATAACATCGAGGCTATTTTGGAGTCGTAGTGCAGGACGTCGGAGTAATGGAGTTCGGTAGTGGGGTCGTTCAAGAGCGTTGTGAGATGGATACGGAGGGGAAGGCTGTTTCTACTGAAGAGTAGATAAGAAGAGGTCGTGAACTCATCGATGGGTTTCGCAGCTGGTCGCCGCTCCGACTGAAAATGATAGACCGCATCCTCGATGTTTGCGGGGAGTTGACAGTCAAAATAGAGCCCACACAATGAAGATTGTAAACCTATGTCGATCGATGCCTGAAGTTCCAGTTCCATGATGGTGCTCCAGAGACGTCTCTTCATTTCCTTTTCATAGACAGACATGCGTCCACTTGGAAGAGATTCAGGGTCCCGATGCATCCCGCTACTCATGGCTAGTCGTAACAAATCGCCACTGTATACCCAGTCTTGCTTCATTTTGACGCAGTTGACACGCTTAGCGATGAGAGAAAGACAAAGTATCTGAAAATATTCGAGCGTGAGATGCTTTCGGCTTTGGTGATTCAACCATGTATCACAGGCGTCGATCCACTCCGATGCAGCTTCCCGTCCAAGCGAACTGTCTCCAATGAATATGTTCTGGTAGTCTGGATCCAGGCAGCGAACACAAGCCATGATTAGGACAATTTTTACTGCAAAACTAGGCGAACTCCTCTCGCGCTTCTCCCAGAAAAGGCTAAAGTCTTGATAAAATGTTGGCTGGTGCAAGACCGGATATAAATCTCCAAAAGTATCAAAGTAAAGTTTAGCTTCGACCTCGACATGTCCGCGAGTGGGAATGATAGCCAGGATTTTGTCATCGGTGCCTTGGATTGGAGACGCATTCTCTTTTTTCATGGCCTTTCTACGGTTCCGGAAGGACTTAAAGTCACCCCGTATTCGTCCTATGCGAGAGTCCAGTGACATGGCATGGATAGTGAATTGCCGCAATTCCGGGAACTATGTTGGTTAGTGCTATTTTGTATGTACGAGGACAGTTTGGAGTACTTGATTGACCAAGAAGAGCGGACTAGTGGATCCGTAAAACTTGGTATTAAAGCCCTTGCCTCTAAGTAAAGGAGTCTCTAAAAAAGGAGGGTCCTTAGCGTTAGGATGTGCTTGAAGGGATCTGTTTGGCCAGGATGATGAATTGTTGTTTTCGCCTTGCAAGCCAGCTACCTTTTTTTCAAGCACTTCCAACCTTCTATCCTGGGTCCTGAGCTGCCAGTCTAGGGAATCCGAAATAAGTCTTGAATGTTCAGCAGAAGAGGAGCGATCATTAAACGCTGTGGGCTGCTCAGAGAACTGTGCGATGTTCCCACAATGGGATTCAACAGAACCATTAGTATTTCTGTTCAAAGACTCCAGTAGTCGAGGATCATATATGCATTCGTCTGCGCGGCCTGTTTTGGCACAACGACCACAGACGGGATAGACACGATCGCACTTCATCTTGCGGTTACGACAAGCATAACATGATAGAACCTTTCGCTTTTTAGTGGGACGGTTTCCATGAGCCTCATCGGGCGAATCTGGACGTGATTCCGGGCTTCTGGTAGACATGATAGTGGTGGTAGCGATGAGCCGGTGATGTATAGTCGGAGAAGGCGGAGATGCGAACACGACTCCGGGCGAAGCTTCTAAGTCCTCAAATAGACTCTCCGATGTGAGTTAGGCGGGTATCTTCTATGCTCTCGAACCCTTTGTGGATTTAGAATACTGGATTGCTTGCAATGGTGGGTTTGGGAAACTGATGGAGTAAAGTGACGTTGGGTAGTGTTGAGTGGTGGTTGTGGAGGGAACGGCGCTGCGACAGCGGCCAGAACACAAGACGCGAGTCACGAGGTCACGTGAATTACACAGCTTATTATAATCATCATACTCGCTTGCCTTGAAGCTAACAGAGGTTCAATTTTACCGGTACCTCGCTGCGGGTTAGCCCTCTCTTCTCAAAACTCTAGAGAGCCTTTTGAACCTGACAATCCTTCTCAGCGACGCCGGTAGTTTGCTTCGGAAGACTTCGTTCTTCAGTGGCAGTTTCGGCATTTCTTCAGCGGATGCTACGCATAGGCGGAAAGGTAGAAAATCTCAGTAGCTTGGAACCTTTTGTTTTTTTTTACAGTGGTGTATATTTATGTCCATCTGTAATTATGAGTTCCACGTGACGAACACGCCCAGTTCATAAAGGTTGAGTCGGCTTAATCAGTCGCAATGCCCTCTCCCCTCTTCCTCTCCTTCTCAGGATCCCACCCTTTCTGCTTCCCTCCTTTCACCTCGTCCTGGCTTTCAATTCCTGTACTTCGCGTCGGCTTCTCCTGAGGATCGGGTTGCTTCGCAGGATGGTCGTCTCCTGTCAGATGTTCAACTTTCGAGGCGCTGGACTGTGGATCAGTGTTTGGTGTGTCTTTGCGGACCTGTGTTGCGTTCGAGTCCGGTTGGTTCGCCCGAGGGTTCTTGCCCATGAGGTTGTTCAGGCGAGCGGAAGTGGTAATGGGGCGGGTCCCGTTGCTGAGGGCGCTGAGGGCGGGGTAAATGACTGATCGAGTTGGTAGGAAAGACATTTTGAGGGTGTGGTTGTTTGATCTTTAGATGACTGTGTACGTGGATTATACCATATATTTTGCGCGTCCTGAGGTTCTGTGTCTGTCGGAGATACGATTATATCTAGTACTCTTGAATGATCAGTATCTCCACAGCGTTACCAATTGACATCTAGAGTCACCTTCTAGGTAATTAAAGACCGCGCTGACTTTTGGTTTCTCGGGTGTTTAGATAAGGAGTCGTGGTTTGGTTGGTGCAAGAGGGTCAGAAGCTGGTTGTCTATAAAACTGCCGAGCTTTGATTGAACTCACAATGATTACGCAAGGGATAGACGTCGTTATGACCCGTTCAGAAACCAAAAATCAAGGCTTGGATTCTATGTTGAGTATAGACTAAATTGTAAGACCTCGGTGGATGAGAAATTGCGGTCTTGTTGTTGGTGGAGAGTACGGCTACTAATGATGATTGCACGATGACCTCATTGTGAAACTGATGATAGTGGGGAATCTCTGACGCCAAAATTCCGAGGACAAACATATATACCACCGCAAAACCATGATGACCCCTTCGTACTGTACCACCCATTCTCTTACAATTTTCTATACGCAATGTCTAATGTATGTCATATCTGGCTGAGCCAAATTGCTAACTGCTAGGTGCTAATTGCTTATGCAGTCAACCGAACCCCCCGTCTATACCCTCGCCGAAGGACGTCCGGTGCAGGACCCGACCACCCAGGTAGTCCTTCGCGGCCCCAAGGTCCGCGGTGGTGGACTCGCTCTTCTAGAAGACACCCAGTTGATCGAGACTCTGGCACATTTCCCAAGAGAGAGGATACCGGAACGTGTGGTCCACGCAAAAGCTGCTGGTGCATGGGGAGAATTTGAAGTCACACACGATATCACCGATATCACATCAGCCAAACTTTTTAACGAAGTCGGCAAGAAGACCAAAGTCCTTGCTCGTATTTCTACCGTAGCAGGTGAGAAGGGCTCCTCGGATACGGCCAGAGACATCCGAGGATGGGCGGTGAAGTTCTTCACAGAAGAGGGCAATTATGACATTGTCGGAAACGATCTGCCAGTCTTCTTCATCCGCGATCCGATCAAATTCCCTTCTTTGAACCGATCGCACAAGCGTCACCCACAAACTAATGTGCCCGACGCCTCCGTAAGTTTTTCAGTTGCAGACATAGATGAACACCAACACTAACACTCTTATAAGATGTTTTGGGACTTCCACAACAACAATCAGGAGGGTGTTCACTGTCTGATGCAACTATTTGGCGGCCGTGGTGTGCCAGCATCGCTCCGAAACGTTAATGGTTTCGGCAACCACACCTTCAAGTACGGAAAGCCAGAGGATGGTACCTTCAAATACGTCAAGATCCACTTTAAGCCTGAGGCAGGCATCAAGAATCTAACTGACGAAGAGTCTGTGCGACTGGCAGGCGAGGAACCTGATTACCATGTCAAAGACATGTACAATGCCATTGAACGGGGCGAATACCCGGTTTGGACAATGTATTTGCAGGTCATGGATCCCAAGGAAGCCGAGACCTACCGCTGGAATATCTTTGACATTACCAAGACCTGGCCGCACAAGGACTATCCTCTGATCCCCGTGGGAAAGCTCACATTGAACAAGAACCCAGACAACTTTTTCCAGGATATTGAACAGGCAGCCTTCTCCCCTTCAAACCTGGTACCAGGAATTGGCCCATCCGCGGACATCATGCTCCATGCCAGAATGTTTAGCTATCCCGATGCCGCCAGGTACCGTGTCGGACCAAATTACCAGCAGTTGCCCTGTAACAGAGCACTGCATGTGTATTCGCCATATCAGCGTGATGGTCCGATGAGGATTGACGGCAACTACGGCGGCGATCCGGACTACGTCCGCTCTTCTTTCCGCAAAATTCAGACCGGGCCTGCGGATGTTGCCCACGACGAGTGGGTTGGAAAGGTTTCGGCCTACACCTCAGACGTCACGGATGAGGACTTTGAGCAGCCACGGGATCTGTGGAAGATCTTCAAGAAGAATGGCGAGGATAAGGAATTCATCCACAATCTCTGCGGCCACCTAAAGAACGCCGTGTCAGAGGTCCAGAAGGAAACAATTAGTGAGTCCTGCGTCCCTTAGAATGCCCAATTTGTTACTGACTTGATCAGAAATGTTCGCCCGCGTGGATGAAGAGATCGGCAAGCTCATTGAGCAGCGACTGAAAGAGTTGGACCACAAGAAGTCGGACCACATGCCTTCAAAGAAGTCAAAATAGAGGGCATATTGGAAACGAGATGACTTAACGACAGTTGCACGACTTGAGAACGCTCGATGGGATTTCCCCGAGCTTCATATCTATTATGATATTAAATATTAATCTTGCTACATATCATACAAACCTCCCCTTTCCTTTCTACTGCTTGCTCCAGCAGTCACTTTCCCTGGAAAGTCATCCTTGCTGACAGATGCGTACGAAAATAAGAGTATGCCATTGAAAATATGCGCTCTCACTTTCTTGAACCTGATGTTCTGGATTGATTTGATCATCACGACCCGTGCGATACCTCTACTAACTGACGGCTTGAGCCAGTACGAGAGAGTGGGATGACCTCTCGCAACCGCTCGTCCTATAACCCTAGAACAGGCATTGCGGTGCATTATTTTCTTATGGTCTGTGTGATACCGAGTTGTTGGTACAAATTTACCAATCACCTGCCCTGCTCTCATCGTTCAGCCGCACTATTTATTTCTCCTCACTCTTTCCCACGTTTGTTCTTTGTCTCCTTCTCGCATTACACATTGTGGGTTGTCGGAGCCCACCATTGCGACATCTCAACACTCGCCAAAACCATCTCGAAACCCAGCGATACATCGTAGTTACTCCTTTAGGAACGACATTGGTTGTTGGAGGATGCGGATTCCTCGGTTTCAACATTGTACAACAGCTCCTAGACGAGAAGAAATGCTCCAACATTGTGGTATTAGATATGAACACCAAAAATAATCGCCTTGCGTCGATCACCTACCACAATGGCGACATCACACAAGGAGACCAAGTCCAAACTATTATCGATAAAGTCAGGCCTCAGGTCTTGTTCCATACCGCGTCCCCTCCAGGGCTAGCGCGAGATAACAGACTCTTCGAAAGAGTGAACATCAACGGCACCCGGAATCTTATCAAATCCGCGCAGCAAGTCGGAACTGTGAAAGCCTTCGTCTACACTTCCAGCTCCTCCGTCATCCACGACCACTACAGTCCCATCGCTGACGCAGACGAGTCGATGCCTGTTTTATATTACCCGCAGCAACCAGAGTACTACTCACACACCAAAGCCGTCGCCGAAGAAATCGTCCTCGCTGCGAACCGTGTTAAGGGAGTGTTGACCGCCGCTATTCGCCCTGCTACTATCTTTGGGATTGGTGATCATGTTACAATTGCGAATATGTGCAAGAACGCCATCAGCGGGCGCGCGAGGAATCAGCTTGGCGACGGGAGGAATTTGATGGATGCTACGTATGGCGAGAATTGCGCTTATGCGCATATATTGGCTGCAGAGGCTTTGCTTAAGGCTTCGGCTTCAGAGCCACTTCCTGCAGATAAGAGGGTTGAGGGCGAAGCGTTCTTCGTGCGGAATGAGGAGCGGTATGAGTTTTGGGAACTGCAGAGGTTTGTTGCTGGAGTTATTGGACACCCGGTCAAAAAAGAGGAGATTAGAGCTATACCCCGGGCTCTTGTGCTAGCCATCGCCATGATTATTTCGTGGCTTTATTGGATATTCACCTTAGGACGCAAGGAGCCTTTGCTTACGCCGAGGATTATACGATTGCTTACTTCGGATCGGACGTTTGATATTGGGAAGATCAAGACGAGGTTAAGGTATCGACCAAGGGTTAGTACCGAGGAGGAGTTGAGAAAAGCGAGTGGGTGGTATATGAGGGAGGTTTACGGGAAGAATGGTGGGAGTACAAAGTTGAAGAAGACTGCCTAAGGATAAGCATCGAAACCCCCTAGGGTGTTTGAGTTAATTTCATATTGACTATAAACTTTCCGTTTTTTCCCATTCGCGTTCACATTTTCCTTCTGATGCTTCGGCACCATTCTATGTGCTATGCTGCAACCTATTTTCTCTTTTTATTCTTCTCTTTTCCCAATTAACGGTTCCATCTCCATTCTTAACAAACCACCCTGATCCATCCTTCATCCTGAACACAAGCTCATATTGCAACCACTCTCTCGATTTCGACGTATCGTACCCGCAGCCCCGACGTACTTACCAGAACGTGCGGGGTGTGATGCCTGGTTCTCATCTTATACCCAGCGTAGCAATTCTGTAAATCCAGTTTGAAACGGCAGCTCTCACTATTTTACTAACCAGAATAGGATGGCTATGACATGTGGGGATAAAGAGAAGAGAGTTAACCGGAAGGAAATCACCGCGGTACCGGACCAAAGAAGACGAGAGAAATCCCAATACTGCGCTGGCTTGCCATGCATTATGAGAAAACGCTTCGCTATCTACCTTCCCTTTATCTCTCCCTCTCTCATCTGTGTCTTCCTATCACTTTTATCGCCCTCCCTCTTATCTCCTTCCCCCCTCTAACCCTCATCCCCTTCCAATAGCGCCATTGCGGCTGGTATATACTCCCTAACCACATTCGCAACATACCACCATTCATGCACTGCTCTATTCCCCAGCTGCATTCTTGTCGCAAATCAGCCCCTGAATGAAATGATACGACCAGTCATTACAGCATCTTCCGGACCATGAATCCCCGGAAACCTGAACACGATCGTTCGGAGAACATCCTCATATCCATTTCCTTTTCTCTTTGGTTGCGGCGTGAAGAGGAGATGGGGCTTCACGGGGTATTAAAGGAGAGCGCAAAAGCGTCAGCTGTGATTACCCTGAGGCTAGATTTAATGCTCCGGCTAAACTGATATAAAGGAGCGCACCCACTCACAGATACTCCTTAGCCAGTTCAATCAACTGTCTTGTACAGAAGTAATTCAAATGATGTTGAAAAAGAGAGGGTGCGGGGACTGGGGAGCGAAACAGGGGAGGATTGTATCTAGCTTCGTCTTGGTGAGCAGTGCTGCGGTTTCGGAGGGGGTTGTGAAGTCAGTGCGGTGCCATGTCAGAGAGAAGTGGGAAGGGGGCGGGGTATGTGGTATGGATGTGCGTGAATGATAGAGAGGTGGGATTTTGGGTGGAGGGGAGAGTATGGTGGAGGGAGAGGGCCTGTAGGGGGAGGAATGGCTGGAAGAGGAGGAGCAGGAGGAGAGAAACACCTCTATGAGGTGTGTGCTGAGGAAGCCGGTGGCCACGTTATTAGGATGGTTTGGGGCATTGCGAAGAGTTGAGAGGGGAGAGGGGAGCGGAGGAGAGGTTTTGGGTGCTGGTATGGGGGTGAGAGCTCCAGCTTCGAATTCGGAATTGCCAGGGATGCTGAATACACCTTACAGATTTCTAGAGTCACGGTTATCTCAATGTATGTTTGATTGCGGAACGGTGGTAGAATGTATATATTACGGTAGACTTGCAGCCTCGACGCTATCGGGCATGAATCTCACATCAGGCAATGAAATTGAGTCGTGTTGACCTTAGCTCATCGTAGCAATACCTTCTCGATACAGCCGAGTCCTCAATTCAGTTCAGTTCTGAGGTCAGTCGATAGAAAGATTGCCAACCTACGTCCTAGAGGACGAGACAAAGGATGGTGTTGCTGAGCAATGTTGAAGACTGATTCGTGTTGGATTTGGTAGAGCCGTAAGAACCCAGCCACAGCCTTGCGAATACTACTCCCACTGTCACCTAGCTGTCCTGAGCCCCTCATACAAGTACGTTTCCTAAAATGTTTGTGACAGCAGATACGGCGGAAGAGGCTTAACAAATATGGGTTTGTAGATCCAGACTAGATGCAATGGCGGGCCCTATCGTGAGAATTACTCCGCGGCTGCTGCTAGCCTTACGGCGGAAGAAGGAAGTACAGATCCTCTATATCATACGTATTATCATTACTCATTTCCCTAGTAGAATTGGCTCCGTCCGTTGTTATTTATTGCCCACTGCTTTGGCGGGCTAGTTGTGCTGAAGGTATGTATGCAACCTGAATCTAGAAGCGCCGAAAACTAATAATTATAGGCACTTCTTGATGCCAGAAATGACAGGAATGAATGGCCCGGCGTATTTGATTCCACAACTTGGCTAGTATTCTTCGGCACTCCGTTTCGAGAGGCGGAAGGAATGAACTAAACAGAGATGCTTGAGGCAGCGCGGAGGGAATATCAGGAGGACGGGATACAGCCGGGGATTCTGAAAATCCTTGAACTGGGAAACGAGTTCCTTCAGGATATAGTACACCAGTTTCGGAAGACACGAAGTCAGGCAAACAAGGCCCAGGTTGTATGCTTCTTGGAACTTAAGCCAAGCAATGTGGAAGATTGTGGGGAATCAGGATCGAACGGAAAGTTTAGAAATGACTCCGCATAATACCCGGAGTTGACCGTTGCTATAGAGGTTTGTAGTGAGTGAGAGCTCTGGCTGTCTTGGCTTGTCCGATGCGACGAAAAAGTTCTCGCTTTCTCGGACGCACTTCGATATGAACAAGTTTGGAAAGCCGGCAGAGGAGGACTTTGAGACGGTAAGGATGAGGTCAAAATGATGATCGCGGCATCTGTTGGAATCCTGCTGTCTCGCTCTCAATGTAATTATCTATCTTAGCAGTTGTATGAATTAGAAGGAATTTGACTTGATACGATAGACAACGGCAAACACAAGATTGACTTCAGTCTCCGCGACGTGTCGGTAATAAAACAGTTCGTCCAACGAGATGCAGAGATAGAAAATCTTGAGTCACTCCTTCTCGACAAGCCCCCCCCAAAATCTCGTCGAAGAGTCTTTATTCTCCACGACCTTGGCGATTGAGCTCATGCGGAAACACCAGCGCAAATTTAGTGGAATGCTTTGGCTGAACAGATTGTCTAACTTCAGTCTAAAGCAGTCTTTTTCAGACATGGCGCAAAGGCTATCCCGGAACGAGCTGACGGCAGATAATGTAGAGATGCTCAAGCATTCCACACTCGATATGGATGTAGCAGTACGCGAGTGTCTCCAGTGGCCGACCCTCCCATCAAATCATAACTGGCTCTTAATTTTCGACAATATTGACCGCGACTGCCGCGACTGCCGCGACAAAACCGACTCGCAAGCGTACGATATAAAATGCTATTTTCCTCACGCAGACCACGGGTCGATTCTTGTCACTAGTCGGCTGGTAAGCCTTCAGGAGCATGGTTTAGGAGTCAAGTTAGGAACAGACACAATAGGGCAAGCAAGAGCTATTCTAGAGAAAAATTCTAGAAGGGGTGGTTAATGGTAAGCCCAATGATCTCATTTATAAAGAAAAGGATAAATTTACTAAAATTTGTTAAATAAACGCTGGCGCAGTTCTCGAGCGGCTCCAGGGCCTTCCTCTAGCTCTTACCCAAGCCGGCTCGTATATGCGAGAGACTAACCTGTCGGGATCAATGTATGCGAAGCACTACGACAGGACATGGGAGCGTCCGATGAGGAAACAGAGACGGTTTCCGTTGCAGAAATACGGCGACCGAAACGTGCTGACAACATGGATTATATCCTACGAACAAGTCTGGAAGGGGAGCAAGGTGGCCGCGTGTCTGCTCAAGCTATGGGGTTTCTTGAACTGCAAAGATCTTTGGTACGCGCTAGTTGCAGTCGCCCTCGATTTAGCAGAAGATATGGACATGCCAACGTGGTTGCTTTAAGTTGCAGAGGAAGAGCTGGGGTTTGCCGACGCAATAGGCCTTCTATCGCGTTATTCGCTCTCTGATGCAAAAGAAGGCACCGACAGCCACACAATGCACTCATTATTGCACAAATAGTGCAGCCAGATAGTGGAATGAGAGGAGCGATACAGCCTCTATTACATAGCAGTAAGGCTAGTGGTGTCAAATATCCCCTCGAAAATGGAGGCGCCGGTCTGGAAGAAGTGGACACGAATACTAGCTCATGGTGAAAATATTAGCCAATGGATAGTACAAGCGCCAATATCGGATGAGGGTGACATTGTCAGAGCTCCGATCGAGCCGCAGACATTTTATGCCTTAGGATGGTTACTCTCCAATGGAGGAAGTCTCGACAAGGCGGAAAAGATATACAAGCGTGCACTGCAAGGATACGAGAAGGCATGGGGACCAGAGCATACAATCAACACTCGATACAGTGAATAACTTGTGTAGCCTCTATATTAACCTAGGAAGGCTGGAAAGGCGGAGAAGATATACCAGCGTGCACTGCAAGGATACAAGAAGGCATGGGGACCAGAGCATACATCAACACTCGATACGGTGAACAACTGGGCAACGTCTACAGGAACCTTAGAAGGCTGGACAAGGCAGAGAAAAAAATGTACCAGCATATACTGCAACGATACGAGAAGGCGATTGGTCTGATTGCTATCTCCACTTATACTCCAGCGCTCACTACTATGTGGTGCTCTCTCTGGCTACCAAAAAGTCCTCGGGGATAACCACCCAAGATGTCAGGATTTACGTGGCCGTCTTGCTGCTCTAGACTGTGGAAGCAACAGTCGTAACACTTCTCCTGAGTGAACTTCGCTGCACAAACGCGCCGATGTACAAGTTATTGTTGATTCTTATTCACCACATGACACGTCAGTCTCTAAGTGACATAAACTACTGAGAAACTTCAATCGATGGCAATTAAAGGCGAAATGATCTTCTCAAGGAGGCTGGAACATTTATCACATGTGGATTACGTAGATTACCCGATCAGGCGTATCACTACACGTGATTCTACATATGCCAGTAGCATGGTGCATTCCCTCACCTCAGCATATCAACACATCTTCGTTGTTCATCTCTTTCCTTATCTTAAAATACTCTTATAAAGTTGCATCCCGCCTCTCTACACAGGACTCCTTTCTCAGTGCACTAGCCCTACCAGCCGTGAACGATGTCCGCTACGAACTATCCACTAAAGAGCGGTGTAGAATATGTCTTGCGTTGAGTAAGTGACATAAAAGAAAAGAAAAGAAGAAAAGGAAAAATATCAAAGAGACGAGAATCATTAGCAGCCCGTGCTCATTAACCGCTTATATCGTTCTCTGTATAAACCGTCTTGTTGACTTCGCGGGCTCCGGCACTCCATTGAGCTGGGCTGTTGTAATATTCCCATTTTTACTTTTACTGTTTTGGCCTAGTTTTGCTACTTGAGGAGACTTTTCCCAGTATCACCATCAGACTCTGTGATTTAAGCTCTGTATCTGGCTCCCGTTTGTGCCGTTCTGCTTGGAGCAATTTATACCCTGTAAGGACATAAGAAACTGACTCAATGCTTCTACATCCCAATTTCTCATCTCTGCACTTGGGACGTTGGTTTAGCCAGCAGTGGTCAGGCCTCATTTGAGCAAGTAGACTAGTCAGGCCAAATCACGATTTTGGTGTTCCTTGATCTAGACAAGTACAATTTGTCCACTTCTCTATTTACGTAAACAAAAATAGAGAAGAATATATCAGAACCTGAGGGAAAGATATGGAGCAGTAAACCCTATGGAGAAAGATATTTTTCGTTTACTATCTTATTTAAATGAACAACCAAAGGTAAAGGAAAAAGAGAAGAGTATGACGTGAGTTCCTTTTAGGGAAATTTAAAGTAATAATAATAATAATTCAATTTAACGGGCTACCTGGTTTCCAACCGGGTCTATGAATACGTAGAATCAATGTTTAAAGCAAAGTAAACCCTACTCTAGGGGAATGACTCTCTAAAGTCTAAAAACCTTCGCTTTTTCCTCACCCTAAGCCATTCTAATATAGTTATAGTGAGTTGTTTCACCAGCTATTAATTGCTGTTCCCTATGTACCAGTGCTGCCGCTCAGGCAACAGAGGGGTTATTATGACACTGCCTGGGTTCGTTAGAAGGGGGCCCAGTCCCCTGTATTCTCTTTTGCATTAGCCCGTGCAACTTGGAACTGTTCAAGTATGTTTATTTCTAGGAGCCGTTATGCGTCTGCTTTTGCCATTTTCTTCTCTTTCAAGATCTTCTGAAGCTCTGTAGTGCCTGTCTTTAGGAGAAGATTCGCACAGGGTTCGATATAGTTGGGGCAAAATGCCAGGATATGTCGGAGTGTTTGCCGTCCAGTCCACATGGACAGCCCGGGGTGATTTCTGGAACTCCAATCCTCGCCAGCCAGTCATTCAGTCCTAGGGCCTCAGTATAAAGTAGAAAGACTGCAGTTGCTTCATGTTTAGGAAGACTGTCATAGAGATGAAGTGGTTGGCTTTGCTATCCTCCCGACCAAGTTGCTGCATTCCGGTCAACTTTATTAGCTTCCTGCTACCACCTCTCTTTCCACACCACCATAACTGCCTGCTCGTAACTACATATTTGCGGTAATCCTCAACTGTTCTGCTTTGCCCTGATCTAGAGCTAGCTATTTTCACAACCTCATATTTTTCAATTGCTTCTTGTACTCGGGATCGGAGCTGGTCAATTCCAGTGGAGGGTTGTTCAATCTGGCGGGTAGGACGTCCTCTTTTGCGGCTCTTTCCAATTCATCTTCCTGCTATCCAGGTCTTTTTGATATTCTCTTTGACATCCTTTGTAACCGGGTGGTTTGCGGTCACTGCTGCCCTTTGTTTTGCCAATGATTCCAGATACAGACCGATTGGCATCGTTTCACTCTTCTTCTTTATTGCTGCTGTAGGGGTCCTCTTGTATGCTCCAACCACTTTTCGGAGACATTTATTTTGGATTATCCGCAGCTGGGCAGTTTAGACAGGGCAATTGCTGAGCCATCCGCTTGAACAACCCTTTAAAGTAATATGATAGTAAGAGTAAATACCTAAATAAAAGGATTATGGGTATAAGATACATACGCGGAGGCAGATATAAAGAACAAAAAACTTCCTCCGCTAACCTGCATAAGAAAGAGAAAACCGAAGAGGGTTACCTTAACAGAACCACAAAGACAAGAACCTCCTACAGGATCACTAGCAAACAAATATACAAGTATGCATCAAGATCTAGTATTCAACATCAGAGGTATATACCCCACAGAAAACAGAACCACCATACCCCCAGTCGAACAAACTCCAGGTCTCCGAGAAAGCCGACCAACCCACCTAGGCGCTTGTCGTAGTCTCATGGAAGCGAGATACTTTGAATTCACTCCAGAACTCCTATCCCAGAGCCCCAGCACCTTAACACATCCGAGTCCAAGGCATCAGCCCCCATAGCTTAATTAGGCCTCCTAACATATTCCCTTGGAACACACTCCCAAGAGCAAACCCTCGACTGATAAGGCGTAAAATCCCCCGGATTAGCGCAACTCCAGAATTCAATCCATTCCGCTCTTGCAACAGCATACTCATTCCCACAGACATGGCATTTGCGCAGCTGACGATATCCACTGGACACGTGCTGACGCGCATTGGTCAGGCTGGCGGCAAGGTCGGGACTCGCTCCATATTCTCCAATAGCCTCATCGATTTCCCCAGGCGTCATATGTGAGAGCGCAGTCTTGAGTGCGGTCGAGAACAGCGAACGAACAGTAGAGCGTCCAGTCGGCGGTTCGAACCACCTCTCCGGCGCACCAAAGGTACCCAAACTATTCTTAACCACAACATCGAAATTGTCCGGATTGTCAGTGGCCGGGGCAGGGGAACCTGGAAGGAGACGGCCAGTTTCAGAGAAGTAGCTCGGGGGCGTGAAGCCCACGTACCTGAAAGTCAAATCAGCCGGTCCAGCGAAAATCATGCGGGTGAGGGTGTCCACAAACCACGTCTGCTTGGTGCAATCTTGGTTTTCCTCCCAGTACTTGAGGTACCATTGGAGCACAGTGTTCTTGGGGGAGGCCTGGAGTAGTTCCGCAGGGATATTGTGGAGGGGCTGGTGGACGGCGTTGATGACGAGCTGGGCTTTGGCGTGGGCAGTGGTGAAATCATTCACGGGAAATTTTTCCAGCACGGGGTTCCCGACGAGGTTCAGGCTCTCAAGCTTTCCGGTTGGTGAAAGAAGGCGGAGTACATCGTATGGGAGGCACTTGAGCTGGTTGTTGCACAGGTCCAGGCTCTCAAGGTGTTTGAAATTCCCGATCTGCGGCGGCAGTTCCTCGATGTGATTGCCGCGTAAAGAAAGATGCGTAATAAATTGAACAGTGAACAGTTGCGGTGACAGAACATGAAGGAAATTGTTGTTGAGATTGACAGTAAGACGTGCATGAAAAGGACGGAAATACTCAGTGCCTACATCATTCTCGGCTCCTGGATCCAGTGGTTCCCGGATAACCACGTCCAGCAAGCCGATATGCTCCAGGTCCTCGTCACACAGGCCCAGGTTGTCCAGGTGATAGACTTGCCGGTTCTCCTCAACACCCTGCTTTACAATCTTGACGAACTGCTTCTCGTAGTCGTTCTTGCCAACGGCGGCCTCCCACTGTCGAGCCCTCTCTGCTGCTCGGACAGCCCGCCACTGGGCCACCGCGGGAGGACAAGGAGTGGCAAGAAACTCGGTCAAACCAGACAACACAGTATTGGTACTCTCAATATCGGACATGCCTTCATGTCCTGCGTTGTACCTAAGCTCCACCTCTTCGTCTATGGCATGCTCCGTCCATTCGTACACTACATCCACGTCCAAGTCATCCTCGGTAGCGATATAACTGTCTGTGTCTCCGTCGTCATCCTCAGTCAATTCTTCAACATCATCCGTGCGCACATCGTCCTCGTCCTTCACCTGACTAGCATCACCGTCCGTCGCATCCACGCCTTTGCCGTCTGTAGATGCCGTGACTGTGTCATCGCTGGGCATGAAGACACCACTGTCGTAGTTCCGAGTGAACTTGGCCTTCTTCTGCGGCAGCAACTCATTGCCTTGTGGGGCAGAGACATTGCGTTCGTCTTTGGGGGACCACCAAGGACCGGGGAGCTTCCGCTTGTTTCGAGGTGAATCGTAGTTGCTGACATCGGCGCCATCGAGAGAATCTTCACTAGAGAATAGCGGTGGGTCGCTCGAGGATTGACCGAAGTCGCAGTCGAGGTGGTAGGCGCGCGAGACGGGAAGCCGCTGCTCCATGGGGTGGCGGGCGGGGAGGTTATCAATCTCACTGTCGGGTTGAGAAGCACGAGAATCGTAGAGTACAGGCGAGTTTATAGCAACAAGAGGGGGTGAGCTTGGTGGCTCCGCGGGGAGCGCCGGTACGTGGTTGGAGGACGCCATCTTGCGGCCGGCGCAGAGGAGTGAGAAGGAGGCACTCAACGGGCAATTGAAGACAAGTAAAAGAGCTTGACTGACAACCAGAAACTAAAACAATAAGGCGCAAAAGAGGGAGCGTTGCTGGAGCTCTGTGATAGTTGTAGAGGAAAGGGAAGAAGAAGAGGAAGTGAAGCCAAAGTTCACGCGTTGTGGGCAGACGCGGGCATCTAGCTCTACTATTCCTAATTAGGCCTGGATAGCTTTCGTCATTTGTGCAGGGTACGCCGAGCCGATGCGGGGGCCAGTATACTAAGCGTCTAAGTATGCTAGGTACTTTTCAAAATAACTTAGATATTGAACAATAATCACTCGTATACCGTATTACTGGTTACAAGTATCACTGGATAGGGAAAGGAAAGGTAGAGCAGAATACTGTGCTGTTCTGGTCCTATGTATGTGCGGGCACTCATGCCGAGGAAGTAGTCTAACTAATGGTCACGTGACATACTATCCCCGCACTGAACCCAATTATTTTCCAATAGTAGACGTATATAGAGAGTGATGCTTAATGCAATAGCTAACCGGATTCCACTTTGGGATGCTCTCAAAATACAACAATCAAGTTATATATATTAATATACAATGGCGAGATTCGCATGCCTAGACATTGCAATCTAGTACTCTGTGAGTGATCTGGCGCGCTTAGCCTTAGGCTGTGTACGTGACATCGCTTACGCTAGGGACTACACCAGACGCGCGCGCCCTCAGATTTACTCTTTGTTAGGCTGAATGTCACATGACTCTTTGCTCCCTGCTCATGTATATAATACCCCTCACAACCTCTGCTCAGAAAGTCAGAACAATACACAATCATATATCACAATACACCTTT
Organism: Delitschia confertaspora ATCC 74209; assembly: GCA_010093945.1. NCBI lineage: Eukaryota > Fungi > Ascomycota > Dothideomycetes > Pleosporales > Delitschiaceae > Delitschia > Delitschia confertaspora. The sequence continues at coordinate 48,402 of ML993873.1, forward strand.
CAACTCATGTCATCTCTCTCTCACCACAGGCTTACATTTTTCATAGTAAAATTCTAATTATACAGCAATATAAAGGTTTCTACCTAGTTGCCTTCCCTAACATACTCATAGAAAGGGTTCTGTCAGAGATAGTCTTCTAGCTCTACTCCAGCATCCAGAGTTATCTCAGAATGTCACGTGATTTGTATGCAGAGGCCCGCAAACGCAGACCCTAGCGTTTCACACAAATTTGATAGTTTCACTCTCACAGAATGAAAGTATTATCTTTCCATCGACCATTTGATTGTCAACTGTCTATCGCATGTAGGGGGATATCTGCAAGGCAGCAAAGGCGAGTTTTGTCAGTGTTATGTCATCACTGAAGGTTTTCCCTGAAGGTCTCATCTAAGGCTAGAGAACTGGGCTTCAGTCCCCGACATCGCATTGCGGATGTGACATACGAAAATCTATAGTATATCTCGCTTAATGGCACTTTGTTAAACTGGCATACTGCCAAGCATACTGTGAAGCCCTCACGTCTTAACAAGCTAAAGAGAGGGCATCCTACTAGTAAGTTCTTAGTTGAGCGTCCTCACAAGGCAATATCTATTTTTGATGCAAGTGCAAGTACCTACTATTCTTCTAAACAAAATAGAATATGAAATGTATGGTCAATTCCCTTGCATTCTTTAACTGACTAACGAACTTTTTCTCGATATATTTCATACTTTCATAATTAGCAATATGCTTCACTTCATTTTACGTTCTAAAACGCAACAAACACCATATTAGTATGTAAATCTAACAAATAGTATAAAAGTAAGGACAAACTGGCCCCAGATTAAGGCATGCGTGTCGGTGCTCAGCAAGCCTATGCCCTTTCGCTGAAGATACATTCACAACTAAACTACCACGAGAATTTTAAGGTAGAGGGCTACACGGTGGTGATGAGCGCAGGTTTGGCTGGAACAACGTTACTCGGACGGTCACCTGACCTGGTGTTAGTTCAGCGCCGTGACAGTATCGGAAGACAATAAATGGGTTATTCTGGAATGGAGGTATTAGGAAGAGCACTGTGCATTGTTGGACTATTTGAAGGTTCACATTAGTGTCGAAGTCCATTAAATAGCAAAACTGCGAAGAGAACTTACTACTAGATAATTGGAAGTGGACATTTATAGAATCTGCTGGCAAGTAGGCTGTCTGGAAGGAGGTTTTAGCTATTGATACTAGGAAGAGCGCTTGCAGATTTTCGCTAGATAAATCTATATATTGGTAACTGAGCCCCACAAATAGCTTAGACAGAACAGTATATTGATTCTCCAATATCAGAAGCCGTAATTTCTACTATGGACAGATTTATACATCAGTACACAAGTCTAACAGACAGATCAGATGTGAAAATAAACAGCCTTTCAGGTATAGTAATTAGAGCACTCTTCAAATTCATCCTTTAGGACAAAATTTGAAAGGCTTCTATGATACAGATATTCGGTAGAGCGCCTGGGTATCAGAACACCAAAACAAAGAAGCGCTGTCTACCTAAAGACCTGCCATCCTCCTGATAGCAACATTCGAAACTATCCTGCCATTGCCTGATATGTCCGACCCTTCCAAACGTTCCCCCTTGCTCAACGCTAACTCCGTCAATATCTTGCTCAATGGTCTCGTTGGCGTAACCATATTCTTGTAAACCGTATCGATCAACGGTAACAGAGTCTTCTTATACATGGCCTGTTGTGGGATGAAAGGGTGGATCTCAGGGTGATGGCGCCAATCTACGCCCGCCGGCCTCACGCTGATAGGCCTGAAGTTCGGCGTTGCCTTGTTTAGTTCCAATAGTGATGCCTCCGCTTCTCCCTTAACCTTGCCATAGTGTGGTGTGAACATCGTAGGGCTCTGCGTAGCGCCTTCTCCGGATACAAGGACGAAGGTAAAGGGAGACTCGGGGTGCAGCGTGCTGAAGGCTTTGGCGGCGGCGACTGGGTAATCGTGAGTGACTTTGTAAAACTCTCTGTGGAGTTCGTCAGTAACGGTTGAAAAGCTGAAGGGTAATTGAAAGCATTAAACGTACGTCTTGTTCACGGCGTTTTGAGAAACGCCCAGAGCCCACACGCAGCCTTGTGCATCCTTCAGTGCTTCGAGGACGGCTTTGTCGTAGGTATCGAAGTCCTTATGTATGATAACCTTCGCCTTGTCATGTCCGTCCGCCATAGCTACCGGTCGCCGACTGAGTATGGAGATTTGGGTGACTTCTGGCACGGCTAACATGTGCTGCAGAACACCCGCACCGATGAGGCCGGTCGCGCCTGTAAGAATGAGATGCATCTTGACTATGAATTAGAGAGGGGAGTTAGCAGCGTAAAATAAAGAAGCGTGCTGAAGATGTCAATCAAGAAGTGGTGGAGTCAGCATTTATGCGACGACGATCAACATCTAGGTAGCTTAACCCCCGGCAGGCCAGGCTTCTCAAGCGTCGGGGCGTGCCCCATTCATGTCCCAACAGCGCTCTGCGAATAACCCATTGTTATGAAAGTCGCGATATGAAGACCGGAGGAGTCGGAGTAGTTACCTGCAGTGTCGCTCTTTGGATGGACAGTTTACGGAGGAAGGAGTAACACTCGGGCTAGTTACTAAGCCCTGGCTTACTAACGTTGGTGGAGGTGTCCATGGATGACGTTTTCCCCCTCGCCTGTCGTCCATCAATACACAGGACAACAACCCTGCTATACAAAAGCCCACTATCAATTTCATTCAGATATGCCTAGTTATCAGCATCTCCAGCCTGTCTTTAGAAATAGTCAAAACATGCTGACTGCAGCTCTTCGATCTCGATTCAACAGTGGCGGTCGTTATGTACCCCTGCCCTACTTACGTAGGAGGTGAAGGACATTCAGCCTACATAGTGCCGGTTTCTATCGAAGTGAATATTGCTAGCCTAGTGTTTTTGTCTATCAGACTCTTTCACTTTCTTTTCCTCACTCTTCCACGTTTTACACACCGAGGCGCATACTCTCCTTCAATCTCAACTTTTGTTTCCTATCACCTTCCCTCAGACTCTCTTTTGTAACCCTCACTCTCTTATTTATGACAGAGATGGCGACCACAAGAGTATTTGGGGACCGTGCCCTAGTATCAGCGATCTTCCATGAGCTCTCAGATATGAAGTTCAAGATCCGTCAGCAGCCAGGACCACATCTACCTGTTGAATTCCTAGAATTCAAGCCTACCCTAATCCCATACATCTTGGTAAACCATCTCTGGGCTGATGAGGGTACTTCGATCCTTTGGGCCAACCATCCGAATTTGGCTGCTTTGGCCAATATGACCCGACAACGGAAACAGTATTATGCCAACAAAGTCCAGAAGATTTTCCTATCGAGCCCGCAAATTGGACATTCTGCAAACTTTCACCACTTGCGGGGGCTGAGCTGGCCGTTACTGCGCTCTTTGGCACTTTCAGTGGACTTTGCTCGTCATTTTGATGACATTCTAGGCCTACTCCTTAGTCAAGTAGAATGTCTGAGGATCTCTGGTATTCAAAGCAAAGGATCACAGCATTTCCAGGACTCTGTGTTGCCTGAATTATTTGTAAGCTCATTGTCTGCCGTCTATGCTTCTGTGAATGGGGCATCAACAAAGTTTTACGGACTTGCGCTGTGAGATGCTAATATATTTTACTAGAGCCGTTGCCCAAACCTGAAGAGCATCCGTTTGGAGGTTCTTTTTCCTGATGACCAAGACTCCTTCAACGTCAACAGCCTGGTTCCCTACCTCTCTCCGAAATTGAAACAGCTGGAGATCGCATCTCCTCAGTTTGTGGAAAGAGAAGATTTCTTCCGTTACCTTTGCAAGAAACCGGGTCTCGAATCTCTTGAAATTAATTTGCCTCCTGGTCTAGGCCTAATGCCGACAGTAGACTTACAATCTACGTATTTTCCCAAGAGTTTTTTTTTTCAATCTTTGAAAGAGCTCACGCTCACAGCATATCCTGAAATCGCATCCGCCCTATTGTTCCGTTTGGAGTCTCTTGTGGTCCTGAAACTGCTCATCTCGCGCATACCAGAGCAAGCAGCAGAGGACAGCGATTTCGAGATTCTGGAAGATCTGTTAGTTCAACGATGTCACACTCCCCAGCTCCGACAACTGGAAATAGCTTTGGATACAGTCGCGACCAACTTCCCATCTCAGACGAGCCTTCCATTAGTGACTGGCGCTGGCCTTATTCAACTGGCTACCGCATGTCCTAACCTAACAAATCTCATCCTCTTTGTGACCGGTCCTTCTGGAATCAATGGATCGCGCATCTCTAGTCAAGAGTTTAACCTGTTTTGTCGAAAGCTGCCAGCCTTGAAGGAGCTTAGTCTGAAATTCAATCCTATAACGGTTTCTGCATTGCAAAGTTCCGCTTTGCATAGTCTAGGCAAATATTGCCCTAAGATCGAGGTGTTACGGTTAAAAATGACCTGCGATTTGACAAGCCTACCCATTCCAAACACCATCCCACTGGGACTGGTCGAGGGCCGACTTACCACAGAACGGCATCTTCGAGTAGGCCATCCAAACATAACCAATTCTGACCATTTCGATCAAGAAGACGGCCATTCTACTTCAAGGCCGAGCCAAAGCACCAGCCAAGACACTTCAAGTGATGCACATCACGAAAGACGACCATTGTTTCCCTGCCTCACCAAACTGGCCATCGCGAGGCCCTATACTTTCCTCGCTCCTGCTGAAGAGGTGGCCTTTTGGCCTACAGACGTCGAGGATGATGTCTCCACGCCCACTCAGGCAGCGCCGCAGCGCTGCCTTGATCCGCCCCCCATTAACCGGGACACAGAATTGGACGAAACCCTGGTCCGTTCCTATGCTCACCCTTTACTAATACATTTCCCTTCTATAGAGGTTCTGGAGGCGTGGGGTGATTGGGCTGGAGCGGACCAGGAGTCACTGAAGTACTTCCTGCCCTTGGAAGGGCTGCTAGAGACGATTTGGGACTTCCTATCCGGGATTGAGCAGGATGTCTGGGAGGATGAGGAAGAGAGGGGCGAAGAGGATGGGTGGATGATGGATGAAGAGGATGAGTGGACGATGGATGAAGAGGGTAATCCCTGTTTCTGGATTTCCCCGGCCGGTAATTGAATACTATGTACGTCTTGTGTTTCTCGTACATAAAGGCGCCAGCAATGGAGCCTCCATGATACACAAACAACCAAGGTAAAGAAACTCTTTGACTCTCTTTGTGTACATATCTCGATTACTTATATTTCATATTCCGTGTTTCTATACATTTGTCTTCCTATCTATATTTCCCCTTCTCATCCTCTACCCATTTCATACCAGGTCCTACCTGCGGTACCCTTTCATGACTCGACTCTCTGCTCATCCCCCCTTTCGGCGTAATACTTAGCGGCGCTTCCACCACGAGTGCTTCCTTGCCATCTAGCTCTAGTGCTCCGACTAGTCCCTCTCTCTGCCCCGGAACCGGCTCCCTCACGAACCCCATGTAGTCGTCATCCTCTTCGTCTGCTTGCTCAACCACAACGCTGAGAACCTGTCCTCTCCTCTTCTTTCCTAGAATCAAATTTGCACCACCAACACTCTGCGGTCGAACCAATGTCTGATCGTCTTCCCACTTGTTTCGGAATCCACCCCATGACCGCCGTCTATTTCTCCTGCCATCTACCCGTACAGCCGCAGGTATCGTCACTGTGTCCGTAGAATCTCGCCATGCAATTTCTCGAACTGTGGTAGTACTGATGACATCTGCAGCAGCTTGGGCGATGCGTAGATCGCGCTTCAGGCGCCGGATGTAGAGGTTTAGGAGGAAGAGGAGGAGGGCGAGGAGTATGGCGACGGAGACGGCAATGCCGACTTTTGCGGCAGAGGAGAGGGCGGGCGCCTTTCGGCGGAGGGAAAGGGGCGTGGTTGTTGATGAGGGTAATTGCGTGGGATTTGTTTGTGTTATTAAGGAAGTTCTAGATGCTCTGGTGGTAGGGGCCGCCCTTGTGGAGAGAGTTGTGGATCTTAGAGATGGCGTGGGAGAGGAGTCCGCAGTGGCTGTAGAAGATGGCTGAGATTCTGATGCTGCAGATGGGGTACTAGTTTCTGCTGATGGCGATGGTGTTGCTGATGGTGCAGGCTCTTCAACTGTCAGTGCAGGTGGTGCCAAATCTGGAGACACAGTCGATACTTCCGCAGGCAGGCTCGTATGTGGTAGTGGATTCGACGGTAGATTCAATGGACTTGACGCACTCGATACCACAAGCGTAGCACTCGAACCCCCTCCCGCTGGAGCCCCACCACCACCACCACCTCCTCCTCCTCCTCCCACATCCTTAATACCCGCAGCTTTGCATGCTCTCGTTACCACATTAGTCACCTGCTCCTGCTCATCCGCTTCGCATTTGTCTTTAAGACACGACACCGCGCTGTTCAGGATATTCAAGTTTGTGCAGTGGCATCGAAAATCGGTTTCTATGCAGCTGTCGCTGCCAAGCGCGCTGATGACGCATTGGAGAGAGCAGCGGGGTAAGCCGAGGAAGGGTAGCTTTCGCACGACTTTGCTGGACTGGGGGACCGAGGCGGCAGGATGGATAGAAGACGCAATAGAGAGGACAAGGAGGAGCATATCAGTGGTGGGTTTGAGGCGCCACATTGAGGATGAAGCTAGTGAGTAATGGACTCGACGCTGGGAGAGGTAGGCGCGGGAGAGTCATGAGGTACGTTTGGATTCACAAAGCTGCGTACACTGGTTGTTGTAGATTCGGATGGTAAGGTAGTACTACATGAGTATGGCGATGTATATGGAACACATGAGGTTTGCGTTGGCCTCCACGGACACAAATGCGAGAAATAGAGAGTATAACTAAAGATCAATAGTAGAACAGCAACAAACAAAAATACGATGTCCGAGTACTCAATTAACCGACCGACTTTCAGTTCGCTTTCGCCATTCGAGGTGCCTTTCCCTTCTCAAATTCCTCCTAATTTCGACCTTATGACGATTTTCCAGTCCCTACCTCGCCTACCATACCATATATCAATGCATCCCCTACAAAAATACCATCTCCGTTATAACCATCTGCCTTGATTTATTTTCTGTGGTTGTTTTAGCCAAGTTTCGAGACCTGAAACAACCAATCAGGAAAAGAGTGGGTAAAATGTGAGACATGTTTCATGATGCGAGTGGTTGGCCGGTAGTTGGAAATTTTGCCGAGGGAAATGGGGTTATGCGGATTATGAGGGAATTAGGGATGGGGTTTTTGAGAAGGGGTTTCTGGGAAGGACTTACAAGGGTGGAGAGGTGGTGGTTGGTAAGGGTCAGGTCGAGCAGCGCTGGGTGGATGAGTTTGGGAATGACGCCACTGTATTGGCTCCTAGGACGTCGAGTAGTATATCCGATTCAGGTAGATTGAGAGCGTTTCGAACACTTTATACGCTGGTTCTTTCCAGTGGGAAAGTAAAGTTGTCTATAGGCTAGAGTTGCCCTGAGCACTCAGCAGGAGTACGGAGCGCCTTATACTGATTTTCCAAACGAAAATCACCACCTGAAGTTGTTAGGATAGGGTAGGCTTTTCCTGGAGTATTTTACATCGTTAGGAAGGATAAAGGTGGCAAAAATATTCAGTCTGGTTGCTGATCCATACGCATGTACAACTGCGTTGGAAACTCACCGCATGTGGAGGCGTGTAAATAGTAGGCTGCAGCATTTTCATTCCGGGATAAGAATAGTTTGTTCAATGTTGCCGATTTGGTTTCTGGTTCACTGGACCTTGCATCCTGCACTGCTTTCCTGGGAGCTCCATACAATGGTCATTACGATATCCTCAGTCCGAACTCTTCGTGCAGACATGTCACGAGACTCTTGAGGAATACTTCGAGAAATTTCAAGATTTGGCTTGTAATCTGAAGATTTTATTGTACTAGGGGCTTTTGTCCCTCCTGTTCCCCATGAGTGTCTTTTCACTATGATTCTCTCAGACGTATTTCCCTCATATTTATCTGCCGCAAAACGTATTCTCACCAACTTCATATGGCCTGCAGGATCTCCAAAGCTGGCTTACTTTATTGACACGTTCAGCAGAGAGGACCTCCAGCAACCCAAATTTATTGCTTTAGTCTCCTTTTTTACAATGGAGCCTCACACAATGATTCTTATGGAGGGTTTTGCTATGGTCGGCATGTAAAACTACAGGTGCCATTGGAGTTTACAATTTACTGGGGAACAGGCAGATCGCTTCGGCTCTTTTCAGGTGCGTGGCGAAAACCCTGGCTGGATAGTAATAATCACGGAAGCATCGATCTTATTTGGGTTGACAGAACAGAGAAGAAGTACAATATAGGAGAAACACTTACTCGACAAAGAGGCACACACAAACATCTAGAACATGAGAAAAACTAGGGTTAACTCAGAACAATTGATTTATGACTTATATTCATACTTTGTATCCATGTGGGACCGGACGGCAAACACTCCAACATATCCTGGCGCTCTTCCCCTACTACATCCAGCCCCGTGCGAATCTTCTTTTAAAGACAGGCACTATGTTAAGGGGGAAAGATATAGCCGTGTTATAACTGCACTTTGAACTTGTGAGGTGAATACAAGATTGAATTCTACCGAGTTATCTCTGTACTGAGAGGAGTTTATATATGACT